>JAODAL010006883.1:0-129757 GCA_025379985.1 Phyllomedusa bahiana | reverse complement strand
ACCCCAGGCTGCCTGGACTGGCCTAGCAACTTATCCAGCGGGGCAACTCCAAAAATGGGCCTATCTATTACCTGTGGCCTCTCCCCACCCTCCAAACCCTTAGGATACTAGGCTTGTACCCGCTCTCTCACCCCTGGGTAGTTTGTACAGAGGTGGGAATAGGTAAAGAAATGCTGGAAAATTAAGGATTCTAAGATATTTTTGTGTAATTTCTGCAGGGATGAGTTGTGGCCGGGACAAGTCATCATGGCGGTGTGGAACAGATGCAGAAGAAAAGGGAATCGGAATGACTCATGAGAGAAGAGAACGACTCAGACGTCTCTGGTGAGTCTCTGACATCAAGGGTTATTTTTTATATTGTAATGTGATGGTGACCTTAGCAGGTGTCTGACCTCTATGTGGTCTCTATATGGGGGTGTTGTAGGTTATACCCAGGGCCGCCATACAGGGGGTACAACCGGTACTCCCGTATGGGGCCCGGTGGAATAAGGGGGCCCGCGGCAAGCGGGCCCCCTTATTCCTCACGGCAGAGCGGGGCCCGGCGGCGCGGCCGCCGAACCAGGCTCGGCCTGGTCCACAGTGTGGGCCCCGAGTTGCCGGAGGCAGTGCCGTCGCTCCCCGGGGCCCGGCCGCGCATCCGGTCTCTGCACGCCCGGGCCCTGCGTCCCGAGCGCTCAGAGACCGGCCCGGGTGTTGGGGACTAATGTCCCCGACTCCCGGGGCTGCGCGGTGTCAGCGGAGCGCCGCACCCTTAGCGCTGCGCGCCGCTGATCTGCCTGGCAGGCTGCATGTATTAGGCCTTCAGCCTGCCGGGCGCCGGCCCCTACTGCTGACGTAGGCGGCGCGGTGACGTCACTTCCCCCGCGCCGCCTATGCAGGGCGGCAGGAGCCGGCGGCAGCTCGGAGCGGCAGGACCGAGGCTCAGGTAAGTGATTGATTTGTTTTTTTTTTTAATATACTAAGGGGCCCTGACTGCCTATCACTAAAGGGGGTCCCTGGCGCTGCCTATCACTAAAGGGGGCCCTGACTGCCTATCTCTAAAGGGGGTCCCTGGCACTGCTTATCACTAAAGGGGGTCCTGACTGCCTATCACTAAAGGGGGCCCTGACTGCCTATCACTAAAGGGGGTCCCTGGCGCTGCCTATCTCTAAAGGGGGTCCCTGGCGCTGCCTATCACTAAAGGGGGCCCTGACTGCCTATCACTAAAGGGGGCCCTGACTGCCTATCACTAAAGGGGGCCCCTGGCGCTGCCTATCACTAAAGGGGGCCCCTGGCGCTGCCTATCACTAAAGGGGGTCCCTGGCGCTGCCTATCACTAAAGGGGGCCTGGACTGCCTATCACTAAAGGGGGCCCTGACTGCCTATCAACAATGGGGGCCCCTGGGGCGGCCTATCACTAAAGGGGGTCCTGACTGCCTATCACTAAAGGGGGTCCCTGGCACTGCCTATCACTAAAGGGGGCCCTGACTGCCTATCACTAAAGGGGGTCCCTGGCGCTGCCTATCACTAAAGGGGGTCCTGACTGCCTATCACTAAAGGGGGCCCTGACTGCCTATCACTAAAGGGGGTCCCTGGCACTGCTTATCACTAAAGGGGGTCCTGACTGCCTATCACTAAAGGGGGTCCCTGACTGCCTATCACAAGGGGGGTCCTGATCCCCTTCAAAAAGGGGGGCCCCGGCGTCCCTATCACAAAAGGGGGGCCCTGATCCCATCATAAAGGGGCCTTGACTGCCTTTCACAAAAGGGGGGGCCCGATGCCATCATAAAGGGGGCCCGGGCGCTGTTATCACAAAAGGGGGGCCTGGATTTTTTTCCAAACCTAAAAAAAGGGGGCCCTGACTGCCTTCACTAAAGGGGGTCCCTGGCGCTGCCTATCACAAAAGGGGCCCGACTGCCTTCACAAAAGGGGGGCCTGTTCCCCTATCAAAAAGGGGGGGGTCCGGGGCGGCCTATCACAAAAAGGGGGGCCCTGGCGGCCTATCAAAAAAGGGGGGCCCCTAAAACTGCCTTTCACTAAAGGGGGTCCCTGGCACGCCTATCTCAAAGGGGGCCCTACTGCTATCACTAAAGGGGCCCTGACGCCTTACTAAAGGGGGTCCCGGGCGCTCCCTATCACAAAAGGGGGGTCCCTGGGTGCCTATACAAAAAGGGTCCCTGGCGCTGCTATCCTAAAGGGGCACTGACTGATCATAAAGGGGGTCACTGGCACTGCCTATTCTAAGGGGTTCCCCGGCGCGCCACCCAAAAAGGGGCCCTGATGCATACATTTAAAGGGGTCCCGGGCGCTCCCTATCTCAAGGGGGTCCTGGCGTCCTAAAACAAAAGGGGGCCCGGGCTGCCTAACTCTAAAAGGGCCCCTGACTCTACCAAACCTCTAAAGGGGGCCCTGCCTTCCCAAACCTTAAGGAGGGCCCTGAATTACCTAACCTTAAAGGGGGCCCCTGACTCTACCAAACCCCTTAAAGGGGGCCCTGTTTTTTTACCTAACTCAAAGGGGGCCCTGCCCCACCAACCTCAAAGGGGGCCCTGACCGCCAAAAACTAAAGGGACTCATGGCTGGGTACCCCCCCCCCGGGGGCTGGCCTACCAACTTACCGGCGGGGGTCTCCTCCAAAATAGGGCCTTTCAAATTCCCGGGGGGCCTTTTCCCATTGCCTCCTACCGGGTAATAAATTGTTGGGGAGCAGCCCATAGCTGGCATTATCCCAAGGGTTAGTCCTCCCCCCACCCCCCAAACCCCTTGGGAAAGGCTCAAATTTATGCTTGTACCCGTCTCCCCCCGGGGAAGTTGTAAGAGGGGGGGAATAGGTAAAGAAATCCCTTAAAAAATTTGAGGATTCAAAGTATTTGTGTATAATTTCTGAGGGATGAGTTGTGGCGGGACAATCATCATGGCATGGAACGATCAGAAAAAAAGGGAAAAAAACCTCTGAGAGAGGAAAAAACCATCAGATGGACGTCTCCGTGGTTCCTTTTTTCAGGGGTTTTTTGTTCAAAAATTGGTCGTGCGTTTCCTGAATTGAGTGCCCTGGGGTGTCTGCCTCTATGTGGTCTCATTGGCGTTTTGGGGTTTATCCTGGCTGGGTTGGAGGTACACTTATTTTTTTGTGGTGTTTTTTAAAAAGGTGGTGGGGTGCGTGACGGGAAAAACCTGGGGGGAATTTTGTTGTGGGGGGGTGGGGGATATTTATGGGGGTGGAGGGGATTTTGTATGTGGGTGGAGGGGGATTTTGTATGTGGTTGGGGGGCAATTGTAGTGGGGGAGGGGGAATTGTATGTGGGTGGAGGGGGATATTGTATGGGGTGGGGGGGGATTTTGTTTTGTGGTGGAGGGAGTATTGTTGTGGTGGGGGGGATATTGATGTGGGGGGGGAGGGATATTGATGGGGGTGGGGGGGAATTGTATGTGGGGGAGGGGGAATGGATGGGCTATTTAGCCCCGTGTTATATTGTAGACAACGGCATTGACTCATTGCTATTGTACTACAAAACATTCTTTTTTGCACACTGTATTTTGGTAAAAGGGCGCATTTTTTGCCCTAGGGGCCGTTTTTTTGCTGGGGGCGGGCGATGGTTCGGGGGGGCGGGGTTTGGGGGGGGGGGCCCGGTGTTAGCGTGGGGGCCCCTGAAATTTCTGTTGGGGCCCCCTGGTTTTCCCTGAGCTGGGGTCTGTTCTATGTGTCTTTATGGGGTGTTGTATTTTATCCCTGAGTGGTGTCTGACCACTTTTGGGTTTTTTTTATGGTAGGTTGGGTTTTATCTGAGCTGGTTCTGACCTCTTGGGGTCTCTATATGGCGGTGTTGTGGTTTTACCTGACTGGGTTGCCTCTTTGTGGTCTTATAGGGTGGTGTTGTGGGTTAACTGAGCTGGTGTCTGACCTTTTTGGTTTTTTTGGTGGTGTTGTAGGTTTCCCTGAGTGGTGTCTGACTTCTATGTGGTCTCTATATGACTTGTTTGGGTTTAAACCCTGGGCGGTGCTGACCTCTTATACTCATAGGCGGGTTGTGGGTTTGTCCTGAGCTGGTTTTGCCCTCTTGGGTCTTCTAGGGCATGTTGTAGGTTTTTCCTGAGCTGGTCTGACGCTATTGGTCTCTTATTTTGTAAGTTTTTTTGGCGGGGTATAGTGGCAGCGCACATGTGTCCCTGATTGAAAGAGTGGGGGAACACCTGACCCTGTGTTAGGGTCACACTTTTCTTTTTTGCTGGTGTTTTTTTTATAAGGTGGTGAGGTCGTGACCAAGGGAAAAGTGGGGGGGGAAATTGTAAATGTGGGTTTTTGGGGGGAATTGTATGGGGTGGGGGGATATTGTATGTGGGTGGAGGGGGGATATGTAAAAGGGGGGGTGGTGGGGGTTGGGTGGGGCTACTAGCCCCGTTTTTATGATATGTTAGACTGACAAATGTGAAAATACTTGACTACCAATACGGTTCTGTTTTGCACACTGTATTTGTGGTAAAATGGGGGATTTTGTCTGAGAGGCCGGTTATTTTTTTGTACAGTGGGGGGGCCCCCGAGATCATTTCCCCCGTGGGCCCCGACCCCAGTGCGAACCCGGGGGGTACTATAAGGAAAAAATTAAGCCATGCCAGAAGAATTTTTGCCCCTTTTTTTTTTTTTTTTTTTTTTAAATCCACAAATAAATCTGTAAGTCTTAATAAGCATAGTTCACAAATTATTTCACATCCTTCAAATGTAATTGGTGAAATTTGTAGTTTATTTCAGAACATGCTGATGACAATACATGGTACAGAAAGGGGAAAAAACCAAAACCCACCCCTTAAAAAGGGGGTTTTTTTATTAGGCTTTACCGTAGTTCCCTTAAGTTAAATTTCTTGGGTTTTTCTGTTTTGTTTCCCCCCCTATCAGCACAAGGGCAGCCCTTTTAAGGGGGGGAAGGGGGTTTCCCTCAAGTTATGGTTGCCTCCTATCTTTTACAAAAGGGCTTCTGGAGTTTGGGGAAATATGAAGCGTGTGTAATAGAGCAAGGGGAGCATTGTTCCTATATCCCTGCTTACTTACAAGCCTCCACATCTCCAGCAACAACAAGGGAAGTTTTAAACTATACTCAGGATGGTCTCACTATACAGGAGAGCATAATATTCACATGCCCCTGATTCTGTATAATATTAGTATAGTCACAGTTCCAAAGACATATCATGATTATAGTAAACAGACAGGGTCACTGCTGTCACATCTATCTGTGTAGAGAGCAGGAGGAAGCAGGCACACACAGGGTTAATCAGGACAACAGACGCCAGAGTCCTCCCTCCCCTCCCTCTACCACAGAAGCATTCTGGTTGCGGGAGGGGCCTCTCTGCTCCGACCTGTCTTCAAAGGTGATGAGTCATTCAGACCTGACAGCCAGTAAGATAAGGATCAACAGGTCGGCTACTATAGAGATCTGAGAAGCTGATGTAGAAATACTAACCGGGCTAGCTCAAAATCAGTAGGACATTTGTAATGAACATATATTGCAAAGCTGCTTGTTTTTTAAAGATCTTTAAATTAAAACCCAATCATTGTAGCGAGACAACCCCTTTAAATCTACATGGGATTTTTGTATAGGGTAGAAATATGTTGCTACTAGAAGTAGCCTTCATTCCCATAAAAAATAGTTAACTTAATCTTCAAGTGGTTTTCCTGTCTGGCAATATCCCCTCTGAGGCTAGCTCATAGCTTACTAAAAGCCAGCCTTTGAGAGTGAGTAGATGGCCGCATGTGTGCAGTTCTTCCCCATACATGTCTATGGAAGTATATAGCCAAACACACCTACTCATCTATATTCAGAGCGCCCATAGAAATGAGTCTGGTTGGCTCGTAGCTAGCTACAAGCTAGGCTCAGGAAGGATTTTGCCAGTTGCCAAAACCCCTTTACCATGGAAATCGTGAGTATAACCCTAGATATAGCCCCAAATTTAGAGATAAAGGTCTCTTATTTTTTAACACTATGGCCCGGAAGCCCAGAATGTAGTAGTCCTGCACTTAACTTCCTTGCATGCATACTTGGTTAAAAGCTACTTTTATGTCCCAGTCTGATAACCAGAGTGCATACACCTATGCAGATATGTACTCACAAACCCACTTTTCATGACAATTTATAAAGCTTGGAGATTAGTGAGAAAAATTCTTAGTGATCCAGCTTTGGGCTGTGTGGTTACAATTCATTAACAACTATCTGTTTCAGAAAGATTTGGACTCAATGAATCTGTTTCTTTTTTCATCATTATCTACTATTTTACTATGAATTCCCATTACTCCTCTATTTAACATAAATATTAGCTTTACTCCAATAGGCATTCATTATATGAACATTTTACCAACAGATTACTATTTGTCAAGTCTCACTCCATCAGCCACAAGCTCTAAACACAAATACACCAAATGTTATACACTGTATGAAGGGTTGCTCAATTATTAAAATATTTAGGCATAAACTTTACTATTATTGTTGGAAAAACAATTACAGTATATGGTTTTTATTTTTTTGGACTATTGGACTCTTTTGGGTATTTTGCACTCTAATGATATTCTAAGAATCCCACCTTCCACAAATCCTTTATGAGATATCTAGCAGCTTTCACCAGGCATTCTCTATTTATAGTATTCTCTATCAATAGGTAGTGACCACCAACCAGTCTCTGTCTTACTAAATTATAGTCTTGGCTCACCTGAGGCAGGTGATGGATCCACTAGATCAGGGGTGTTATACTGCGGCCCTCCAACTGTTGGGAAACTACAACTCCCATCATGCCCACTGTTATAGATTATACAAATGCATGATGGGAGTTGTAGTTTCCCAACAGCTGGAGGGCCGCAGTTTGACACCTGTGCACTAGATCATACTTGCAACTTGGGCTATAGCTGCACTAAAGAGCGGATTTTAAAGGCATCCGAAACGCAGTACAAACGGGCCTGACTGGAGCCATTGTCAGACAAGCAATTGGTTAGGTTAGGCAGAATACTTTCAACAGAAATTCAGATTGGAAGGCTAGTGCAGGCGGCAGACAAGAAGCATGGTCAGAGCAATAGCAAAGGAGAGAACCATAAGTAGCAAGAAGAACTACTTGTGAACTCTGTCACCCAAGATTAAACAAGGGCTAACGGGCAGTGTCCCATTAAATAGAAGGCCTTTTGATTTGCAATATCGAGTGCATGCATTAGGGGAACGCTTAGCAACACGGTGGAGCACTGGTTTCTTTAGAGTTATTTGTTTTTAGGTGAACAGTGACTGCAAAATGTTTTTACATTTAAAGAGGAGAATGTGGCATATGGATTATGGTACTTTCAGTTATTTTGTGATGCTGTAGGTGGTGGTGAATAATATATTCAATGTCGTTTTTGATACATATTGACATATATTTTGATGTAATATAGTGGCATGGACTATGTTGATTTTAGTACTGAATATTTGCTGGTGACCTTTTATGATATTAAAAGTTAAGTTTTAGCCATATTTAAGTGGTGATATATGATTTAGAAATATAAAATCATATGACTTTCTGCCCCAAAAACCATATTGCTATAGTCTCTGGGTGATGCTACAGTACACAGGTAGTGGCACTGTTTGCCTGCAGTAAATGGAATACATGAACAATCAGACCCATTTTAATACAGCAAAAGTACCAATGATTTATGCTTTACATCTTTTCTGATTGAAGTCATATGCATTTTTTTGTTGTGGAGTCTTTTTCAGCAATTATGTGCCTCTTCAGAGTTTACTACATTGATATCTTTGGCTTCTCCCACCATTGTACATCTCCCCCCTTAAGCAGTGCTCGATTCCCTTTTAACACAACCTGTGCCCTCTACACATCTGTTCCCCATTTTATAGCATATACGTTATATCAGTGTATGTTTCTGTAAGCAGATTGAAATGTATTGTAAAAGATACAGCGGGTAAAGTAAGTATTGAACACATCACCAATTTTCTAACTAAATATATTTCTAAAGGTGATATTTATGTGCAATTCTCAGCAGATGTTGGTAGCACCAATCCACACATGCAAATAAATCAAACCATAGGTGTCCATAAATTATGTGTAATGTGAAATGACACAGGGAAAAGGTATTGAAGAAATGAAGTAAGAGAGGTAAAAAAAAAGTCATGACACCAGCTGATATCTGTCAGTGATTAGAAAGCAATCCTGCCACTTTGTGAAAAATAATATCAGCTGGTTCACCTGATTGCCTTTAAAAAGGTGCCACACAAGAAACATCTCATAATGGGTAAAACCAGTGAGCTGTCTCAAGACCTTTTCAACCTTATTGCTGCAAAACATGCTGATGACATTGGTTACAGTAGAATTTCTAAACTACTGAAGGTCCCATTGAGCACCTTTGGGACCATAACCTGGAAGTGGAAAGAGCATCATTTCCCCATAAACTGCCCACAACCACTTACTCCCTGCAAGATTTTAGACAGAGGAGCTAAAATAATTTTCAGACGAGTTGTCCAAGAGTAAGGACCCCCTGTGGAGAACTACAGAAAGACCTGGAATCAGCAGGTATAATTGTTTCAAAGAAAGCAATAAGTAATGCACTCAACCTTCTTGGCCTATAAGCATACTCAGCACGCAAGACTTCGTTGCTGAACAAAAAGCATGTTGAAATGCAGTTAAAGTTTGCTCAACCACATTGAGACAAGTCTGTGAAATACTGGGAGAATATAGTGTGGTCAGATGAGACCAAAATTGAACTCTTTGGATGCCATAATTTACATCATATTTGGAGGCTAAAATGCACCGCATATCGCCCCAAAAACACTAGACCAACAGTGAAGTTTGGAGATGGGGACATCATGATGTGACGGCACTTGAAAATTTCATATAATGGAAGGAAGGATGAATGCACAAATGTTCCGAGACATTATTGATTAAAATCTGCAGTCATCTACTAAGATGACACAAAGGTGGATATTTTAGCAAGACAATGATCCCAAACACACAGCCAAGGAAACTCCCAATTGGTTTCAGAGAGAATAAAAATAAAGCTGCTAGAATGGCCCAGCCAATCACCTGATGTTAATGCAATAGAAAATCTATAGAAGGAACCAAAGTTTATAGAATGAGCCATCAGAAGCTTCATGATTTGAAGAGTGTTTGTGTGGAAGAATTGGCCAAAATCCCACCTGAGCAATGCATGCAACGAGTTTCTCCATAAAGGAGGCGTCTTGAAGATGGTATCACCAGCAAAGGCTTTTGTACAAAGTAGTAAATACTTTTCAGTACGTGCGTTCAATACTTTTTCCCTGTGTTATTTCTCATTATTACACATAACTTAATTTATGGACATGTATGGTTGGATATCTTTGTCAGCGTGGACTGAATGGGTTGTTACCCATCATGAGATTTTTTTGGCACTTTGGTAACAAGACACCTTTTAATGGTTATCAGTTGAACAAACTGATATTATTTTTCACTAAGTGGCGGGATTGCTTTCTAATTACTTATAGATTTAAGCTGGTGTCATGAATTTCCATGGCTTTTTTCACCTCTCTTTCTCATGAGTTCAATACTTTTTCCCTTTGTCATTTCTCATTATTACACATAACTTCATCTAAGGACATCTATGGTTTGATTCCTTTGCCTGTGTCGATTGGATGGCTTGTTATTGACATCTGGTGAGAATTTTATGTCAATAACACCTTCAAAAATAGATTTACTTAGGAAATTGGTGACATATTCAATACTTATTTATCATTATTTAATTATTTTACCTACTGTATGAGTTTTTTATCCCAATTTGATCATCTATAGGGGAACAAATCAGTATTATGCATATACAGCTGAACAGTTACATGTAATTTAGCTGTCCCTCAGGTCCAGGACTAGTGATAAGACAAAGGTGAGGTTGCCTGAAAATGTTTATAATCGAGTCACAATCATTTAAGCAGTGTCTTGTTTTTCTCACACATTTCCACATATTGGAAAAAGCAGTGCAGGGTGGAGAGGACAGGTCAAACACCACATTTTAAATGAATTTACACTAGAAAACTGGAATAAGTACATACAGATGTACCAAACAAAAACCTGACACATAACACACCACAATATCACGACACTGAAGGTTATCTCAACCCCTTTAATGCTTTTCAATGGCTTTTGATGTGATCTAAGTCAAACTAATGTCACAGTTGCATCTGTGGTTACATTTTTGACATTACATTTGGTTTCCCCAATATTCCTTTTGCCCAGTATTCCTTTTAGTGTTTGTACATGAAGCTAAACCATCTGAGATATTAATAAAATATCATGTAAAGTTAAGTACATGCCAGGGGATTTTTTATTGCCTTAGGGACAATGTTTTTGTATTTAGAATCAGATTTTGTTATTTGTATTATGTTTTAGGCCAAAGAGCTAAACACTACTTGATCTTATAGAAGTTCTTTTTCCTCTGTCTTACATGTCCATTATGAGCGTTATTATCTTTTTCCAGGAACATCCTGGCTGTTCATTATGCATCTGAAAATAATATGTACACAGCAATATGTGATATTTGTCTTAGCATCCGTATACCATATATAGACATGGTGCATGGACCTCTGCCTAGATAAATAACTGTCACTTCCAGATATTCCGCAAAGTTTGCCTAAAGACACTGAACAGACGCAAGCTAAATATACAGGTTACCTCTAAATGAGAATATTATTAGCAGCTCCTGAATTTTATAGATTGCCTTCAGTGCTACTGCTTCCAGGAAGTGTCTTGCTGTGAGCGTTCTGCTTTCACTCATCACTTCTCTGCTTCTTACGGGTGAATATATACACTTATACAACGTACAAATGTATAAACAATGTGTGGACTTATATCATATGTAGCATCCTCATCATTTCATAGGTAACTACTAATCCTTCTTACCAACAAACTGCTTCTTATCACGGGGCGCATCGCTGGTGCCTGCAGCCATGGACAGGGCCATGTAACTCTTTGGTGTGGTCAGCATTTTCGTCACCCCCCAGCTCCCTGACACAGGATGCGCCATGGATGTGCCCAGAATTCTGTTCACTCTACCCGCTGGCTCCCTGCTTCAGTGTCTTCTCTTGGGCACGTCCTAATTCAAAGTGCTAGTGCTCTGGGATCTTATCCTTCTTAAGTGCTTCAACCCTTCCCCATCTTCTGTTTGTTGGTGCACTTAGTATTGGTTAAACAGTGTTTCGCTATATGACTTTCCAAGAATTGACCTTGGCTTGTTACTGATCTATTTACAACTGTACACTGCCTCCCCTGACCTTCTGCCTATGACCCATTTACGACTGAATGATGGTTGCCCTGAGCTTCTGCTTGTGACCATGTCTCTGCCTGAGCCTTGCGTACTATGCCTGCACACCAGTCATCACCATGAGTGAACACGTCAGGGGTAGCAGCCTAGGAGCTCCCTGAAACAAAATCGAAATCCCTTGTAAAGGGGTGAAGACCAAGAGACTCCTTAGACTCCGCCTCTCAACGTGGCCTTTTGCCAAAACTCATGGCCAACAGAGATGGTCCACTACTTGCTTGTAACACTTTTGCAGTCTCAATCTAATACCATGTAATTAACATGCTCTTTGCCTACCTTCCACTTACTTCTAAATAATCGGCAAGTACTTTCCAATCTGCTCCTTCTACAGAATGTAATCTACCAGACATCTATTGTATAATATAACAGTGTATAACAGAACTTAAAGGGTAGAATTTGGGTAGAATTACTCGGAACACCCATTGAAATGAACGGAGAGTGGTGTGCAAGCATGACCTTCTCCCCGGTCTTAAAGGAGAGTTCTCAAGATAGGTGGGGTCCTAAAGGTAGGACCTGCAGCTATAAGATATGTCAGTATAAGAACTTCAAGGACCTTAGGAACAGTTACTTCACTTAAAGAAGTATATCCTTCCTCTGGATCAATACTATAGCACAATAGGCTGAACTGGATGGACGTCTGTTTTTGACCTTACAAACTATGTTATTATGGAGTCAACCACACCTCCAAACATACTATACAAAAAAGACACTTAGCCTATTCAGTATGCATGAAAACTGAGTGATGCACAGGTGGCCCCCAGCTTGGAACAATGGGTGCCACATGTGGGGGATGGGCTGTCACCCAGCTTTCCTGAATGTTGGATAACCTATCTATATGACGCTCCTTTCTTTCTGAGCCCAAGCAGCAGTTGTTCAACCCAGTATGAAATATATGTCTTATCTATTACACCCAAGATAAATTCCTTGAAGGGTGGAATTTCTTAAATGGGTCTTCTGTGGGTATTTATATTTTGTACCTCAAGACATTTGCAGACCTAAACCAGTGCCTGATAAACATCCTACAAAGGGGCCTGAAATCCACAAGGTGTTTGTTTCCTTTTTGTGTTTGACGTAGCATAATAGAAGCCTATATCTACATATGGAGTATTTTTAATAACTATAGAAACAGGGCAATACGCACAAAGTTGCATTTCTTTGTAAGCATCTTCTGTGTTACAGAAAAATGGATTTAAATGTAATATCTGCAAATAGAGTTTTTACAGTTCACTTTTATTCTTGTGAAACACCTAAAGAGGTAACAAACTGCCTAAATGGCATTTTAAATACTCTAAAGGGCCGTTCACACGGCTTATTTCGGGCACGGATTCCTGCCGTATTGCGCGCCGTACTGCGCTGCAATACAGCTGGAATCCATGCCAGCCATTATGGTAATCCACAGTTCTCATAGAGAACCCCTTTAATCTCTCAATACCTCCCATCACACAATCTCCATTCCTCACAGAATGTCCCTCTCTGCTCTCCTCTTGTCAGCTCCCTACACAACTGTCTCCAAAATGTGTCCTGTGCTTCTCCCATACTTTGGGACTCAATTTACAACACATCAGACTCTCTGTCCTTCACATCTAGATGTTTCAAAAGGGACCTGAAAACCCATCTCATAGGGATAGCCTAAAATTTACAACAACTCTGCTGCCACCACACAATAATATAGACATCTCCATCCGTCGCCTTCTGTATTCTTCCTCCTCCATTGTAGATTATAAGCCCTCACTGGCAGGGTCCTCTCTGTTTATTAATTTGTTATTTAGTGGTATTATCATATTTTTACTAGTCTTACATTATGTACCTGAACCCCTTCGCTTGTACAGCGCCCTTGAAATAATGGCGCTCTAAAATAAATAATAATAATTATAATAGTGAACAAAATTATATTAATACTTCTGTATTTCTGAAAAAATCCTTTCAACCAGACTTTTTATGCCTTATGGGTTCCATTGTTTGTGGACACATCAGCATGCACCTACATCATTTTCTTTAAAATTGTTTTGGATATGCTGATCCCTTTTTGTTTTTGTTTATGGGTTCAATATTCTGGATCAATTAGGTGTAACAAAGTTTTAAAAAGTTATTTATAACCCTTCCCTCATCCACATCTTCTTCCAACTCTTGGTTGAACCCAATGGACATGTCTTTTTTCAACTGTGTTAACTACAGTATCTCACAAAAGTGAGTACACCCCTCACCACTAGTTTATCTTTTTATGGGACAACACTGAAGATATGACACTTTGATACAATGTGAAGTAGTCAGTCTATAGCTTGTATAACAGTATAGATTTGGTGTGTCCTCAAAATAACTCAACACACAGCCATCAATGTCTAAAACGCTGACAACAAACAGGAGTACAACCCTTAGTGAAAATGGACAAATTGTGGCCAAAGTGTCACCATTATTTTCCAGCACTGTCTTAACTCTCTTGGGAATGGAGGTCACTAGAGCTTCAAAGGTTGCCACTGGAATCCTCTTCCACTCTTTCCTGACGACATCAAAGAGCTAGTGGATGTTAGAGACCTTGCTCTCCTCCCCCATCCATTTGAGGATGCCCCACAGATGCTCAATAGGGTTTATGTCTGGAGACATAATTGGCCAGTCCAGCACCTTTACTCTCATTTTCTTTATCAAGGCAGTGGTCGTCTTGGAGTTGTATGGTCTTGGCCACCGGGCTGCAGCTCAATTTCAGGGTGTTGGCAATCTTCTTATAACCTAGGCTATCTTTGTGTAGAGCAACAATTCTTTTTTTCCCATTTTTCCCATCTTAGCCATAAGGTTCCATGTTGCACTTCCAGTGACCAGTATGAGAGAATAACACCAAATTTATAGCACCTACTCCCCATTCACAACCGAGACCTTGTAACACTAACAAGTCAAATGACATTGGGTTAGGAAAATGATAAATTGGGCACAATTTGTTTATTTTTACTTATGGGTGTACTAACTTTTGTTGTCAGCGATTTAGACATTGATGGCTGTGTGTTGAGTTATTTTGAGGGCACACCAAATTTACACTGTTATGCAAGCTGTACACTGACTACTTTACATTTGGTCAGAGTGTCATTTCTTCAGAGGAACTGCAATCAGAGTCTGGTGGGCCGCATAAGAAGTACTGAAGGTGAAGCTATAGCTGCAAAGACGATGAATAGCTCTGTCCTGTGGGGACTACTGATTGGGCCGTGGTTATTGACATGCTGCACAATTCTCACCATTGACTCTGAGATAAAGAGGGCACCTGCAAAGGAGTGTGTCCATCCACCATGCATCTAATGTACGAGTATATGGGTGTAGCCATAAATTGGAACACCCGGACAGAGTCATCACTTTCTGTAACCACATTTGTAGTACCTTACCATACATATAAGATTATCTACTCTACTACAAGAACATGAACCTGAGCAAGGGTTGCCTGAAAGCATGCTTAGTTACTGTAACAAAACAGTGCTTCTATGAAGTCAACTCACAAACTGGTGCTGTGCTTTATTTGGTACCATGAGTTTTTGGGGTGCCAATTGAAGTCATTTTTATTGACTGGTGGCATGATCTAGAACCCATGGTCAAATATCCAGCTTGAGTGTGCTACCCATTGACTATTTTTGTGTCTACCGACAAGACATGTGCGTGTATGCGCCTGATGCAGGAGTTAAGAGTGAGAGCAGACAGAGAGATAGCTACTAGTCCTGAAGAACTCATGGTGCAGGAGGTGAAACATTGTATATGAGTAGCACATATTTAAGTGTAGAACCTGTGTAACTTCTCTGTTGTAAGGGCCTAGAGACTAAATTTAATCTCTGACATAAATGCATCAGACTCAACTGTTGAAACTAAGTTTGTGTTTTCAAGTGAGAACCTACAAGTTTCTTGAAAGCTGGAAACTTGAAGTTTGATTTCAGCATTGCAACGGACTGTATGGTTCAGTTCTTTATGTGACATTGACCACTGAAAACCTCCACCGTTCTAACACAAGCTTCTCAGGGTTACCACCCTGCACCCCAGGGGTTGACTACATGACCACTCCTGTTTGACAGCTCTTTCATGCTGAGAAAATGGCAGTTTGTTGCCTGATACCAAAAAACAATTCTTAAAAACCTGAACAATGTAACAAATCTGAAAGTGCACTAAAGTGCTTTTTTATGTTTGTCCAAGAAAATGCTTGATAGTTCGCATATGTGATCCTGACTTTTTGTAGTGAGCATTTTATTTTGTATACATAGATATTTTATCTATTCTTATCATTCCAGCCAGTCAAGGCAGGACAATGTAGTCAAAGTGACACAACTGGTGGCCACCTAAAATGATTACATTATGTGCTACTAGGCAACAGATTTTTATCTGACTTTGTGAATGGCTTTGAAATGAATTCATGCTTCTGTGTTTTCCTACTTTATCATTCATACAGACCATAAAACAGTCTACAATAATTCTAATTTTCTGAATACAAAATCTGCATAATAAAACCTCAATCATGGCAGAAGCATTACTGAAATACAACTGCTTTTTAAAAAAAAAAAAAAAAATGTTAATAAAGCAAATAAGATTGTCCAAAAGCAATTACATGAAGAATATTGCCTAATTTGACATTTTCTTCATTACAATCCAATGTCAGGAACATAATAACAAGTAATGGCCTTGTAATTTATTCCATTGATAAGTAAGAAAGACAGCTGGTAACTCAGATGGGAATGTATGTTTCCAAAAGCTGATCATTTCAGGAAGGATTTCCATTTAAAGTGGGAAATTCAGAGCATAAATGTGAAATTATAAACTTGTCATAGAATTGGTATGAAACTTAAAGAATTGATATGCAATGACAGCACCCGAACCCCACTTGTGCTGTCATAGCAGTTTATCTAACTGAATCCCACTTGCGATGTCGCAGCAACTTAATTAACTGAATCCCACTTTGATGTAACAGCAGATAACCAGTCTAAAACCACGGCTTATCTGTGATGCCATAGCAACTTATCTGATTGAACCCTACTTGTGATGTCACACAGTTTAATAGACTAAAACCCATTGGTGACATCACTGCAAAATATCTTATTTAAACAGTTGTGAAGTTACAACTGATATTTGATGGAAACATGGTTGTAGTATCCCAGCAGCTTATCCAACTGAAAATCACTTGTGATGTCACAGCATCTAACGTGACTAAAAGGCCACCTGTGATGTCATAGCAGCTTACCTGACTAAATCCCACTTGTGATGTCACAGCAGCTGACCTGACTTAAACCCAGTTGTGATGTTACAGCAAAATACAGTACCTTACCAAAACCCACATGTGACGTCACACAGCTTTATCAGACTAAAATACATTTAAAGAGTTTGTCTCACTACATTGATTCATCTTACCTCAGACCTGTTTCCTTGGTTTCACTTTGAATTCAGGGGCGTGTTTACCGGCTTCTACTAGGCTGCAGTAGAAGCCAGGTCTGTAGATATAGCAACCAGTGCTGGCAGCCTATCAGGAGAGATTGAACAGGTCTGCAGCCCATACAAGAGGTGATATCTAGGAATAGGTAGGACACTGTTAGTGGACATATATTGCAAAGTGACTTGTTTTTGAAAGATCTTTAACATAAAAAGCAATCCTTGTAGTGAGACAACCCCTTTAAGGCATCACAGCAAAATATCTTACTCAAACAGTTTTGAAATTACAGCAATTACTTAATGGAAATATGGTAGTAACATGATAGCATTTTACCCAACACTCACTTGTGATATCACAGTAGCTTACCTGATTGACACACTCTTTTGATATCACAGTTGCTTACCTGACATGCTGTGATGTTATCTGTCTTAAAGGCATTGTCTCACTACAAAGATTAGCTTTCAACATGTAGGGAACACTAAATGAAGACGTTTTCCAAATATATTGTTTGTTCATTTTTTTTTTTTGTTGAGGAGCTACAAATGATTTTATCACCTTCTGAAGGCTTTCAGGTTTCTCTAGTGACCGACCTGTTTGCTTGTTCTCCCCTGCTGCTTGTCTTATCTGATAGCAGGGAGTGATGTCATCACACAGGTCTCAGCACAGAACTTGTGTGTTATCTGATCTTTCAGACAAAAGACACTAAATACTATTGTTTACTTTAACTCTGAAGCTTCTCTGGACCTGGTAGCTGGAGATTGTTTATCTAGTCTAGTGCATTTTAATGGAAAATACAGCCCAAAACAATTGGAAATTTATGCCATGTGAACATACCCTAAAGTCATGTGAAGAAAGTGCATTTATGTACATTCGCTGTATGGTGGGCCCCAGGAATCAACTCCATTGGTGAGCCCCAGGAATCAAATCTACTGGTGGGCCACAAGAATCAACTCCACTGGTGGACCCTTATATAGGGTAGCATAATCTGATGATAGATCTGCCTTAACCCCTTAACAACCGTCCACCGTTCGTCTGCAGCGATGTCTTTTTCCGTTGCTGCAGACATCGGGGTTTGCAGCGCCCGGCGTCGCAACAGCGCTGAGTAAAGGGCTGTACGTCACAGCCCTGTTCCCAGCGCCGCTTCTGCAAGTGCCAGGGAGTAGGGGAAACCTCCGCTCCCCGGGGCTTAACCCTTTGATTGCCACAGTCCCCTGCTCTGTCAGATGAACGGGACCCTGGTGACCTGACAGAGCGCGGGGAACAGCTGTACAGTCAGCCCTGGGGACCTAGAGTAGCTCCAGGGCTGTCTGTGTAAGAAGCCAGCGATCAGGGAAGACTGTGACACAAATTATAATGTATTAGCATATATGAATATACTAATTGTAAAAAAAGTAAAACAGTTCTCCCTTCTTAGGATGTAAAAAAAAAAGTAAAAAACATAAAAATGTGTAGAAAAAAATAAATAAAATAAATAATAAAGTAAAAATATTTAATAAAAAATAATTGTGCATATATTACACACAAAAAAAACCTCCACGGGGGGCGTGGCCTGGCATGTTGGCTAGAAGACGTGTGCTGTGAGAGCTCCGTTAGGGCCTGAGTTTTAAAGTTTGGCACCAGCCTTCAAATGGGTCCCAGGAGAGCCAAGAGGAGGTCCAAGATTGCCCCTGACACTCCGGTCCCGGGAGTGCCGATCCGGAACTTTTTTGAGCCACTCCTGGCTCTGCAGACAGCGCCGACTTCCACACCTACCTCATCTGGACGAGCGCCATCTTCCACACCGGACCACACTGATCCCGCAGCGCCGCACGTGTGCGGCTTAGAAGAGGAGGAGGCAGCTGCATCTCCGGGAGCGTGGTCGTGGGGCCGAGCAACACAAGCACCGGTGAGTCGTGCCGCTCCCGGTGCGCTTCCCGCGTACAGCCCGACAGCAGAGGCTCTAGCCGCATTGCGAGGGGGCCGGAAGACAGTCTCGGCGCCATCTTCACCATCCAGCCCGGGTGCTCTCTGCGCATCGGCAGCCCGAAGCCCAGCAGTGGTGGACTCGGGATCACTTCAGCGGCGCCGTCAGCTGTCGTCACCGCCCGTTACAGGTGCTTACCCGACACGCTACAGCCTGGGTGCACGGAGCCCAGAGAGGGGGAGGAGCAGAGGCAGCAGGCTTTCATAAGGTTGGAGAAGGCAACTATGACAGGTGTGGGGTCGCTGAGGGGACAGAACTCTGATCTCATACCACAACAGAGTGGGCTAGAGGAAGGCATGTTCTCCCCAGAGCAGGGGATCCTGTCCCATAGCGTTAACCTGGGGGCTGACTCTGCAGCAAAGGGAGTAGGAGAGTACAGGGCCATGCCTACAGAAACACCCTCTGAAATATTGCACCTGGCCCGGGAGGACTCTTCTGGTGCATGGCTGTCACCAGGGGATCCTAAAAGGCACTCGAAGGAGTCAGTCCCAGACCCTCTCGAGGCCTTAGCTGGGGGAAGTGACTGCCTTGACCCCTGTGGTGTGCATATTACGCCCCCAGACAGCCCTCAGCTATTCTCAGATGGGCACAATCTCAATGTGCCCAGAGGGCCCCTGATCCCTCAAGCTGCTGCCACTGATGCGGTGCTAGGTCAAACTAACCGAGGGGACTTTGCTGCGGCTCCTTCTGGCATTACTACAGACAGAGCTTTAACAATCCTTAAAGGCCATCCAGAGCTTCAGGCACTCTTGACACTTTTACCGACCAAGCAGGACATTTCGGATATGGCTGCTAATCTTAAGTGTTCATGGCAGCAGGACTTGAGTGCGGCTAAAGCCGATGTTTCCACCGTCCAGGATAGAGTACAATCGCTAGAATCCTCACACTCTTCTGTACAAACGTCTATTACAGAACTCCAAGCGGCGCTTAAGTCTCAACAAACCCTCCATCAACAACTGGTCGATCAATTTGACGACCTAGAAAACAGGAGCAGGAGGAACAATATAAGGGTCAGGGGTCTCCCGGAATCTGTCAAACCACAGGACTTGATTTCGTCACTGAGAAACTTGTTCAATATGCTCCTGGGTAAAGCTCCAGATACTCATATTGAAATAGATAGAGCGCATCGAGCTCTCCACCCCATGAGCCAAGATGCCTCTAAACCACGAGATGTAATCTGCAGACTTCATTACTAGGCTGTAAAGGAGGAAATTATGAAGAAAGCGAGGCTTGCCCCTGCCATCCTTTATGAGGGCGCTAAATTAGCTGTATTCCCTGATCTGTCAAGGCGCACCCTGCGACTTAGGGCGGCGCTGAGGCCTCTTCTGTCTCTCCTCCAAGCAAGGCGAATACAGTATAGGTGGGGGTACCCCTTCGCGCTCCACGTCAGGACAGAAGATGGTACGGTGACTTTTAAATCGCAAACGGACCTTCCAGACTTTATAACGGAATTGAAATTACACGCGGTTGCCTTGCCTGATTGGGACTCTGCGGCCTCCAAAGACCCGCCCCAACTACCTGCGGCTCGTGCTACGTCCACTCCTCATCCAACTGGGATGTTTGGGACCCCGAGTGAGCAACGACTCCCAAGATCTCAGATGTTGGTCTCACTTATTGAAATAGTGGATGGAGCCGCAAAACGGAGTCTGCTACATAAAACACAGTGACGGTTTATTGGATCCAATGGTGGTGACAGTTTCGCTGTGGGTCTGCCTCCTCTTTAAATTAGCAGTTGTCAACTCTCTGGTTGGCCTTCTGTGATGGCTAGTTGATCCGGACGGGTGGTGGCGGTGTGATCTATGTTCCCAGGGTTTTTTGGGGGACCTAGGGGTCCTTTTGCCCCCACACGTTCGGATCAATACCTGGGAAACCGGAACACTGGTCAATTTCTTAAATATTGTGCCATTCTTTGACGATTTTCACTTGTTGATATTGATATGCTTTAATGCAAAGGCCCTATAACTAGCTCATATTACAGTCTGGATAGGGTTTTTTCTTCCTCCCCCAATAGGTGATTTACGAACACTGTGTGTTTGTTTCTAGCAGAAGTAGAATCTGCAAAAATTTAGGTTATTTTTGCTGGCCTGTTTTCTTCGCCTTTAGTTGACAGGCTTTTGCTATTCGTTTTTTGTTCTCTTTCTCATCAGTTTGCTATTTGCATTTTACTGAGTTCGTTGCTTGGACGTGACCCCCCCCCCCCCCCCCTAATTCCTATTTTTCCCTTATTTGTGATTCGCAAGAAGCAATTAAAACATGACGACTATCAAAATCTGCTCCCTCAATGTTAAGGGGTTTATTATCCCAGAACGACGTTCTCAAATTTTGTATAACATGCACAAGCAAAAAGCCCATATACTTTGTATTCAGGAAACTCACTTACTAGTGGGTCATCTTGATTCTTTTCAAAACAAATATTTCCCTCTCTGGTGCTGCAGTAGCAACTCATCTAGTAAAACTAAAGGTGTGGCCATCTTTTTTCATAAAAAACTCCCTGTCCAGATTGCGGACATCAGACGGGTTATCGACGCCCGATATGTCTTTGTTAATTGTGTCATACGGGGGTCCACTTTCACTTTGGCAAACATTTATGCACCCAACCAGGGCCAGCTCAACTTTCTGTCCACAGTACTCGAACTAAATGAGTTCGCTCGAGGCAAAATTGTACTGTGCGGAGACCTTAACCTAGCTCTGCAGCCGGATTTGGATACCTCCATGGGACGTTCCTCGGTCTCGCATAATAAACTAAATAAGATTAGGAGGCTTCTACATGATATGCAGCTATGTGATTCTTACCCACACGGAGGATATAGTCGGATAGACTATGTGTTCCTCCAACATGCCCTGCTACCGGATGCTAAAAACACGAGCATCGGTATCATCCTTTTGTCCGATCCCTGCCCCAATTTCTGTGGTTAAATAAATTTCCCCAGCTCTCACCTAAACAATACAATTGGCAGCTTAATAAATCTTTGCTCAGGATTGTTTGTGTTGCTGATCTGTCCCAGACCATAAAACTTTTTATCAATATTCATGCCTCTGATCCTCTTCCCCCCAAATAAAATGGGAATCCTTAAAATGTGTAGTCAGGGGCATTCTAATAAAACATGGGACGCGATTGAAGAGGGAGGCTGTATACAAACGTAACTCTTTGTTAGCTAAACTCGCAGACCTTGAAAGCTTACATAAAACCACTCTGTCTGACTCGGATCTGCGAGATCTTTTGCTCACAAAGCAGGAAATACTACAATTATTGGACAGAAAGGCGGCCTGATTAAGCAAAAATGTGCAGGAAGCTATTATGTCTTTCAGCAACAAACCGGGCAAAATGTTGGCTAAAAGCCTCCGAGACAAAAGAGCCGCCCTTTATGTCCACGCGATCAAAATCAGGCAGGGTAACACAACATTTCTCACTCAGGGGATTCTCAAGGAATTCCATAAATACTACCAAGAATTGTACAACCTCCCTCTCCCTGCCTCGGTCGTGCCTGACTTTTCTGAAAGGCTGGAGGTCTTCTTGAGAAAGGTGGCCTCGCCTGTGATTGACCCTGAACGCTGGGCAGCACTAGAAGCCCCGTTCTCTGTACAAGAACTGGAGCAGGCCATCTCTTCACTACCGCCTGGTAAAAGCCCAGGGCCCGACGGCTTTACGGCCAAATTCTATAAGGTGTTTAAAGAGGATCTGTCGAGCCCCCTCTTGTCTTCATTTAATTCGGTTTCCGATTCCCAGCCTTTTTTCTCCCTCCTTTGTGCAGGCCCACATTACGGTGATTCCCAAACCGGGGAAGGATCCGCTATTGTATCCTAGCTACAGACCGATCTCGTTGCTGAACACGGATGCCAAGCTATATGCAAAGCTTATCGCTTTAAGACTTGATACCATTCTGGAAGATCTAATTCATATAGACTAGGTGGGCTTTGTACCGAGGAGGGAGGCAAGAGATAATACACTGAGGACTTTTTCCCTTATTTATCTGGCGCAGAGGTCACAGACTCCCCTTATGTTGTTGTCTCTCGAATCTGAAAAAGCGTTTGACAGGGTGGACTGGGATTTTCTGAAGTCCGCTCTGTCAAACGCAGCGGTTGGCCCAACCTTGCTGCAGAGAATTCTGGCACTGTATAGGAATCCATCAGCACAAATTAGAGTTAATGGAGTACTTTCCAGATCTTTTGACATCCGCAACGGAACAAGGCAGGGATGCCCGCTGTCCCCCATCCTGTATGTCATAGTGATGGAATGTCTGATGCGGGCTATCAGGGCAGACGGGGAGATTACGGGTATGCAGGTTGGAGACAAACAATATAAATGTGCAGCTTTCGCTGATGATCTTTTGCTATATGTCACGCAGCCAGAGACATCCCTGCCTGTCCTGATGACGCTGCTAGATGGATTTGGTCAGCTGAGTAACTTCAAGGTGAATTGGTCCAAAAGCGTGGCTTAAAATGTCACCAAAAACCCTCGGACTTAGGAAAGGGGCCCTACGGGTATTTTTCACATTTAAAAAATGGTTTGCTAAACCACTTCAAAAATTTAAAGGGCGACTTTGTATAATCCCGCCGGGTCAAAGGGAAAAAGCAACCGTTTTCCCCGGCCATTTTTCCCCGGGCGGAATCCCCTTCCCTGTTTTAAGTGGGGGGCCGGGCCGCCTCATACATATCATTTAAAGTCCGCACGCCCCCGCCAGTGCGTGGGGCCATTTCGGGGACAGGCCGTTTTTGCGGCGCGGCGCCAAAGGGTTCCCCCGTCCGAGGAAAAAGGGGCCCAAACATGCGGTAAAAGTCCGCCGCGCCTCCCAGTGTGTGGGGCGCATTTGCGGGGAAAATGGGGGCGCCGTCCCAAACGCCCCGGGAAAATTCTGTTCCGATGCGAGACAGGCTGAGCGGGGGAAAATCAACCCAAAATGTCGGTGCGAATAAAAACCCAAAAAATTCGCCTTTAAAAAGGCTTTCTAAAATTCTCGGGAAAAAGGGAGCTAAACTTTAAAAAATAAAAATTACTAAACCCAAAAATCATTTTCCTAATTCCAAATTTTCAAAATTAGGATTTTGGGAAAATTCCCGGGGAAAAAACCCAGTATTTAAAATTTTCTAAAACCCCTATTCTCTTTTGGGTCGCCAAAAACCCGGGGCCCCAAAACGGGAAATAGGAGCGACACAAAACCTATTAAAACCAAGGGGAAAAAATTGACCAACCCAAAATCCCCGGGCGGGAAAAACCCAGAATACAGTAAAAATGCTGAAAAGGGAGCGATTGGCTGAGCTAGCGGGGGTTTTCCCATCTCAGCCAATCAGAAGGGGGAAAAGGCGACAAAGTCCCTTTTCCTAGGCTAGGGGAGAAAGTTTAGACCAATCAGAAAACGAGCGGAAAAAGGGTCCCATTCTACCCCAAAAGGGGGGAAATTTTTAAAAAAACCAATCAAAATCCACGGGGGGGAACTGTTCAAAATAAAAAGTAAAAATGCAAAAAACAGCTGATGGTTTGGGGAAAAAACGGGGGCTTGGGTTTTCCGGGCCCAAAATCAAATAAAGGAAGCGACAAAAACCCCAATTCAGGCTATGGGAGAATTTTAAAACCCAATCAGAAAAACAGCGAACAAAGCCCCCTTTCTAGCTTAGGGAAAGAATTATTTCCCAAAATCAAATGGGAAGGGGCAAAGTCCCTTTTCAGCCTATAGGAATTGTAGACCAATCAGAATCCAGGGCGGGAAAAATTCAAAATACAGAAAAAAGACAAAAAGAGCTAAATTTGGTTTTGAGTTTAGCGGGGGCTTTTGGCTATCCCACCAAATCAGAGCGCGAGCTATTTCCCCAAAAATTAACTCAAAGGAGAAATGAGCCCCTTTAAAATCTCGGCGTTTCCACGCCCGCGCGTCATAAAGGGAATTAAAATCCAAAAATTTTATTTTTGGGGAACAGTGTAAAACTTTAATCAAAATAAAAGACCAAAACCTTCTTTAAAAAAATAAAGCGGGGAAAAAAACCCGAAAAACCCGTGTTAACGATCAACCGGCGCACATGGGGAAATTTGGGGCAAAGAGAAAATTTGGGCCGGGGAAAAGACGGGAAATTTTAAAAATTTTTTAAAAAGCAAAACCCTCTTTTGGCCCGGCATAAAACCACCAAATTTCAGAATAGGGGGCGAAATGCCCATTATATCCTATGGAGGAAAATTTGACCAATAAAGAATAGAAGCACGGGTGGGCCCTTTAAATAGTCCTAGGGGAGAAAAATGGACCAATCAAAATTCAAAGGGGGGACAGTTAAAAAACCCAGTAAAAAGGCAGAAAGGAGCTGTTTGGGTTGAAGAAAGGGGGGGGGCTGGGGTCCGCTTGGGCCAATCAAGCGCGAGCGGGCTTTCTCATAGAGTTCTGGGGGGAAATTTAAAATTTTTAAAAGGGGCCCTTTAATTTGGACCAAGGGGAGAGCAAACAAACCGCCCCCTATTTTTTTTTCTAATAAAGAAAATCGGGTATAAAAGTGAAAACAGGGTGAAACCCAAATTTTTTAACCTACAGTTTTTTGTCCCGATTTTAAAAATAAAAGTAATACAAAATTTTAGGGGGCAAACAAAAAAAAATTTAAAAACCCAAGAAAAATCATGTTTATTTCTTTATTTTCCCCCGAGGCACCCCAAAACTATTGATCCTTGGCTAAGGAAAATAACGAAATAAAATAAATTTTATGTTTTTTTTTTTTTTTTTTCGTTACCCAAACATTTTAAATTTTTCCCCTTTTATATACCCCCAATCTACACAACTTGTTTTAAGTGTTAATAATTTGTTTTCCAGCCATGTAAAAATTTTAAATACCAAATTGGGCCTTAAAGGAAAACCGATATAAAGCTTTGGCCGTCCTCCCCCAAATTTGCCCAAAATTTTAAACGGCGCCTCTTTGAAATTTTTTTTCCCCATAGAACTCTATGAGAAAGCAGCTTGCGCCCCGGTTTTGGCTAACAAACAACCCCCCGGGCTTCAACCCAATTTCAGCCTTTTCTGCCTTTTTTAAAAACTTTTATTTTTGAATTTGCCCCCGCCTTTAAATATGTTTGGGTTTCCTTTTTTCCCTCCATAGGATATAATGGGCCACTGCCCGTCCAATTCTGTTTGGGTCAATTTTCCTCCATGGGAAATAATGGGACATTTTTCCGCCCCCTATTTTGTTTGGCGGTTTAAATGCCCCCAAATGAAAATTACTTTAAAAAAATTTTGAAATTACTGCCCTTTGCCGGAAAATTCTCTCTATGGAAATTCCCCTTTTTTAAGCCCCCGGGGTCCTCGGCAAAGAACCTTTTTTGGGGTTTTTTAAACTGCTTTATTTTTTAAAGGGAATTATTCTCCTTTATCTAAAATGTTTTACACTGTATAAAAATAATTTGTGGAAATACTTCATGACCCCGGGGCGCTGACGCCGAGATTTAAAGGGGCGCCATCTCTCCAAAAGATTAAGGGGAGAAGTAGTCCGCTCGATTGGCGGGGAATACCCCAACCCCCGCCTAGCTCAGCCAATCAGCCTTTTTTTTTTTCCCCCGGCCCGGGGTTTTCCGGGTTGTCTACCCTTCTCCAAAGGCTAAAAAGGGGAAACTTTGTCGCTCCTATCTAAAGGGGTCAAAATTTTCTCCATGGGTTGGGGAAAAGGGATTTTGTCGTCGTATTCGTTTGGGTCTAAACCCTTCTCCATACCCTTAGAATGGGACTTTTTTTCGCTCCAAATTCGTTTTGGTCAAACTTTTTCCCATAGCCTAGAAGGGGAAACTTTGCCCGCTCCTATTCTGTTTTGCCCCTAAACTTCCCCATACCCTAGAATGGGGCCCTTTTGTGGGTTTCCATTCAAATTGGGGCTGGATACCCCAACCCCCTTACCCTCACCCAAACCCAGCTTTTTTTAGTTTTTTTTCTGTATTTTGAATTATCCCGCCGGGGATTTTGTTTGGGCCCTAAAAACATTTCCCAAAACCCAAAAAAGGGAAATTTGTCGTTTCCTTTTCGATTGGCTAAAGCAAAGCCGGGGCCCCCCGCTAGCTCACCCCAATCACTCTTTTCTTGCTTTTTTTATTTGTATTTTAAATTTAAACCCCCCGGGGGAAATTTTGGATTGGTCAATTTTTCCCCCATGTTTTTTAAAGGGGTTTTTCACTGCCCGCCCTTTTTCTGTTTGGGCCCGGGGTTTCTGCCGCCCAAAGAGAAAAGGGTTTCAGTTTTTGGAATTACTGTATTTCCCGGGAAAATATTTGGGCAATATCATATTTTTGAATTTGCGCCGTTCTAAGTTTTGGAAAAAGTGATTTTTTTTTTTATTATGTTTAATTTTAAACGGGGAAAGCTTTTCTTTTTTGAAAACTTTTTTCCCTTTTCCCCCCCTTTAAAAGGGGCGTTTTTTTTCCAAATTCATACCCCCGCGCACGGAGCGGAGCCCCGGGGGGGGGAGATTTCTTTGGGCGATCTTCGACCCTGCTTCCCCCGCATTTTCCCCGTTCTTGTTTTCACTTCGCCTGGGCCCGGGAAGCTTTTCGCCCAAAGTCTGTTTGTGGAGCGGGGGCCGCTGGGGATTTCTTTTGGGTACTTCCCGATCCCGCTTCCCCCCCAGTTCATCCTGTTTCCCACTTCGCCTCCCCGGGGAAGGTTTTTGGGGACCAAAAAAAACCTGGTCTCCTTGTCGGAATTTTCCCCGAGCGCCACGAATTAGGCGAGCCGCATGGTAAAAATGCCTCGGACTATATGAGCGCCCCCCGCTTTTCCCCCCCGGAACGCCTTAAACCCGCCCCCCCCCGGGCCCCACTTGCCCCCCACGGGCCCCCCCCCCCCATGGGGACCGCAGCCGAAAGGGCGAACGCTGCGGCCAAACACGGGTTTCAGGCTGTGGGGGCCGCAGTGAAACGCCGGGAAAAACACCCGAAAAATGCCCTTCATACATGTCCCCTTTTAAGTGTCAGGGATACTTTCGAAAGAGAAACCCTTCCACCCATCTAATGCGGGCGCCCTGCAGGGGTTAAGTCTGGGCCCTCAGACCACCCCCGGGGGAGTCTCTGCTCCTAAAGCCATTTTTTTGACAGTTTCTCGGGCCCAATTTGGAGGGCTGGGAAAGGCCGCACCAACAGCTGCGGGGCGGGGGTCCGGGCAGCCCTTATAAACCTCCCCGGGTTCCTCCAGGCATTTGCCTTTTCCAAAGGGTTTCCCTTCCTTTTCCTGAAAATTTTCGTTTTTTTTGTTGTTCCCCTGGATTTCTAACCCCCCGGGGGCCTTTTTTCTTGACCTGGGTTTTTTTGCCTCTGATTTTGAAACTGCCTCCTAAAACTGGTTTTTTAAACTTTTCCCTTTTGGCATATACTTTCCCCCGGTACTTTTTACCGGACCCGATTTAAATTTACACTGGGGTTTTTCCCTTGACCCCCCCTCCCCACTTGGGGAAGGCCCTTTTGGGGGCTGCCGTTCCCCCTTTTGGGGGGGGGGGGGGGGGGGGGGGCCCCCCCCCCCCCCTAGGGAAAGCACCCCAAGTAGGCAGGGACAGGGGGCCCTAGGTTTGGCCCATCAGGCCCACTGCACCTCCCTTGACGGACAGTTTTGACAGGCCGCTATTTCTCTACTCTCCACTCAACACATGAAACCCCATACTGGCAGTATGTAGAGCATATGCAGGGGCTTACCCAGGTGGTCCAGGATCTTGCACTGAGAGTCCGCAGCAGGAGAACCTCCCTGGGTAACCGGCCCTCAGTCTTGGGAGTCCCGGTCGGCACCACACACCCCCCCCTTTTGTTTGAACCCCTAATCATTACCTGAGAGGTCTCCAGGGACAGAATGGCTTTTTAGTTATTCCCAAGGAGGATGCTTGTCTGGTACTATCCGTCTACATCCACATACCTCAGGTACTGAGGAGCAGCATGAGGGAATTATTGATAGTCCCTACTCCCATGGGTCTCCCCAGAATTGGCTTTCTCACTACCCCCCTGACTTCTCGCCCGAGTTGTCTTCAGTGGAACCGGTTTTTAAAAACCCTAGGTGTTGGGGCTCTTTATGATGATCCCGAAAGGGAAGCTGGCTGAGATTGCACCTCACCACTCTATAGACAGGCAAGAGGACAGTGGCGGATATTGAGTTCGAGTACCCTGGCGTGTTGGTGTGTTCCGTCGGGGTGGAATGACCCAGCCCTAGTGCCAGTTCAGATTGGGGTTAAGCTGACCATGTTAAAAAGGGACATGTTGGTGTGGCTATAGTCCAACCCCTGGCACACTTAGATGGGCTCTGAATTGGCTGTACACCTTGGATAACGGAAAAGGGAGAGACCCGTGAGAAGAACGATTACTCCGTATTAACCCCACGATACTCCACTTGCCTCGTTCTAGTCCAACCTCTCCCCCGTGAGAGAATCCCCCCCGAGGAGCCTATTGCAACTAGGAGCCTCATTTGCGGGTCCCAGTCATGTGAACCACAGAGCTCTCGTCGCATCCTAAAGTACCATCCCCACAAGGAGGTCCGGCCGGGCCCCGGCGAAGAACCTCCAGCACCTAGGTGACTCACCGGGAGGGAATCACCTAGGTGAACAGATATTTCCTATGGTATCAAAAAAAGCTCTTACTACTTCCATTTTATTTTTTTTATTATATTAATTTATTTTTTTTTTTATATTTGTTTTTTTGTTTTTTTTTTTGTTTTTTTTTTATAAAGAAAAGATTTCATATCTTTCCAGTCTGGTTCGTGGGAGTTGCATTTGTGGATTCGGGATCAGCTTCCAATTTTGTGACTTCATCGTTCATTAAGCGTCTTGGCCTTCCCTGGAGCCACTATCTGATTCCTTCGTTGCAGGTTGTGGCAAAAGATTCCACCCCTTGGTATCTCATGAAGTCAAGAATCCAACATTGCACTCCTGATCTTGAGATCTGGTGGATCTCTGCAGTCACTGGAGGTGTGTCCTGTTAAACATGGTAGGGCTATACCCGCTGAAGTGGCGTTTGAGTAGGGTTATGCCCTGGCTTCAGAAGCACAAACCCATGTTTGACTGGAATTCCTGTAGAATTGGATTAGGTGGGGTAAGCAATGCAATAATCAATGTCTTCCAATCATGCCTGGGTAATGATGGATAGTGAGCAGAATTCCTGCCTTTATATAGACCTGGCATATGTTTTTGTCTAAGAGCCCCAATCTGAGAGATTACCCCTGCATAGGTCCTATGAATGTGCCAATTGA
Source organism: Phyllomedusa bahiana (assembly GCA_025379985.1). Lineage (NCBI taxonomy): Eukaryota > Metazoa > Chordata > Amphibia > Anura > Hylidae > Phyllomedusa > Phyllomedusa bahiana. Next base: position 99,959 of record JAODAL010006883.1, on the reverse strand, counting down.
ATTAATTGCCTGGGGTGAAATTTCCTAAGGGCAGGAATAATACAACCTGTCAGTTCCAGAGAGACTATAGCCATAGAGCAGTACATTAGCAGCAAGTTTACAGTGAAAGGCCACATCCCGCCTTCTGTGTCCGCGCCGATGGGTGCTGGGATCTTTTTTGTCAAGAAAAAAGGATGGGAGTCTCCGCCCTTGCATATGATTACCGGAGGAACTCAATAAGGTAACGGTTTAAGAACCAATACCCCTTACCTTTGATTCCCGAACGCTGTTCAAATCAAATACAGGGGAGCAAAGTGGTATCACCACACTTATGATCACAGGGTGGCAAAAACAACCTTATTCGGATTCAAGGATGGGGGGCACGACAAGGAAGACTGCATATTAATACCCCATATGGGGCCATTATGAATATCCTAGTAAAATTGCCCTTTGGTTTGTATGAAACGCTCCTGCGTGTCTTCCAGAACCTTGTAAATGATGTTTTACCGAGATCTCATGGTCACTGTATGGTTGTTTATCTGGATGACATTCTAAAATTATTCCAAGGGAAATGGACTGCCCACATTAAACCACGTACGACACGTTTTGAAAATTATGAACAGGTTAAATCATTGCTTGTCAAGCATGAGAAATGTGTTTTCGGGATCAGAGAGTTACCTTTCCTGGATAATATTTTGACTCCGACCTCATTCCGAATGGGATCCCGGGAAGGTTCCCAGCTATTCTCGATGGGATTCGGCCGTCCACCCATGAAAGCCGTGACCCCGCGTTCTTAGGCTATAGCCAATTATATCGTAAAATTATTTCGTAATCATCTCTGATTCTCGTCCGGCCCCTTAACTGATATGACTAAAAAAGGGGGTTAATATCAGTAACTGGCAACCAGAGGCCCTTAGAGGCTTTTGGAAAAGGCATCAAAGCAGAGTTTTATGATGCAGAGCCCCAGGTGGATTTGTTCAAAGCCGATCATACCAAAACCATCACTTCGTAGAGGTAGATGCTTCGGAGTTGGGGCAGGGGCAGTTCTGATCTCAGGTTTGGGGTCGGCTGCCTAGACCAAACACGACTGTGTGTTGGCCTTCTTTTCGCTTCCCGTAAATTTTTTCCTCTGCCGAGAAGAATTATGATGTGGGAACTGGGAAATGATGCTATTAAGTGGGCTTTCGAGGAATGGCGCCATTTCCCTCGGGGGTGCCCCCCCAAAGTCACGGTCCTAACCGATCAAAAGAACCTTCACCTTTTTAGAGAATGCAAAAAAGGTTGAACCCTCGCCCGGGCCCACGTGGGCATTTTTCCCTTTACTCGTTTTAACTTTGTGGTTAATACAGACCGGGTTCTAAAAAAATTTAAACGGACGCGTTGTCTAAAAGGGTTTCCCTGTCCCAGTCATCCCCTCGGGATGATCCACCCCCCTTTTTTACCTAAAGGGGACCTTTGGGCCCTCAGCCATCTCCCTGATTTACCCCACGGAGATCAAGACCCCCCGGGATATGAAAAATTGTTGTTTTGCCCGTTTCTTAAGGTTTTTGGCCCCCCACTCATTTTTCGGTTACGATTTTTAAAAAAGAATTCCCAGATTCATTTTTACCCCGGGACACCCGGGAGGTCTGGCACAAAAAAAGACTAATTTTCCCAAAAATTAAACTGTTGGCCGCATTTGTCCAAAATGTGGGGGCCTATGTAACACCCTGGACACCTTTTGCTGGGGCAAAGGTTCCCAAAAACTCCCCTTCCTGGGGGAACTTTGCCCTCTGCCAAAACCCAAAGGACCGTCCTTTGGAAATCACATCCCATGGTTTTTTATGCCCGGGATCTCCCCGGGTCTGAGGGCAAGATGGTTTTTGGGGTTTGGTAGTTGATCTTTTTTAGTAAGTTTGGCCCCATTTGATTTCCGTTAAAAGCGTTATTTTTCCCCAAAAAAGCTTGCGGAACTTTTCACCCGGGAATTTGTTAGATTAAAGGGGCCTCCCCCCTAAAATATTTGTCTGAAAAAGGAGGAGTTAAAATTTGTTTCTTGTTTCGGGAAAAGAGCTCTCGTAACTCGGGGTTATCACCCCGGGTCCTTCCTTTTTTGCCTTTCACCTGAACCAATGGGCAGACAGAGAGGGTGAACCAAACTTTTTACGCATAAAACCTCCGGTTTTTTTGTCCCCGATCAGCAGGGGGGATGGGGTGAAATACTTACCTTTGGTAGAATTCGCTATTAATAACCAGGGTAGTAGCTCGTCTGGGGTTTCTCCTTTTTTCTGCAACTATGGCTTCCATCCAGGGATTGGGAAACATTGTCCGGCGCTATTTTTTTTTACATAGTGGGGTGGATTTTTCATCGTTAACGATCTTGCACAGTCTGGGGCCCCAAATTCAGAAAACTTTGCAAAAGCCCAGAACATCCAAAAAGGGAAAAATGTGATAAAGGCGCCTTTGTACTGGAGGATTTAATGTGGGGGGGTAAGGTTTTGGGTGCCCAACCCCGGGAAACCCCTTTGTTTTTTGGTTCCTCTTGGGAAGCTTGCGCCCGCTTTGTGGGACCCAAAATGAATCTGGGGGGTGATTAATTTCCCGTGACCTACCGGCTCAAGGAACCCCGAGTTTCCCCGGGTACATAATTTTGTTTCACCGGGGCACTCCTTAAGAGGTTCGTTCCTTCCCCCCATTCCCACCTGTTTAAAACCCCCTCCTCCTATTAGAGTTAGGGGGGGTTTTGATTTTGAAGTGGCTTTTAAATTTTTGATTCTTCAGAGTAAACCCAAAGGTCGTTTCAAAATCTCGTCCAAGGAAAGGGGTTTCGGTCCTGGGAGAGGTCCCCTGGGTTTCCTGCTAAGTCCATTCATCAGAATCCCTCATTAAGGAATTCCAAAAACGCTCACCCAGAAAAGACCTGGACCGGTAAGGGTCCGTGGGCCCCCCCTAAAAGGGGGGTACTGTCAGGATACCCTTTTGTCTGAGCAACCTTTCCCCCGTTAAAGCAGCGACCGCATTTGGGGTTAAAATCTGGCCTCAGACCCCCAAAACCCGGGGGGAGCTGCTGCTCCTGAGCCAAAGGGGGGGACAGGGTTTTCAGGACCAAACGGAAAGGAAACCCCGGGTGCCCCCACCAAAACAGTGTGGGGGGGGGTGTCCGGGCAGACCCTTTTTTTCCTCCCCAGTTCCTCCCCGGCATTTTCCTCAAAAAGGGGTTTCCCCCCTTCCCCGTTTCCGGGTTTTTTGTTTTGTTTTTTGTTCCCCCGGATTTTTGACCCCCCGGGTTGTTTCTTGACCCTCGGGTTTTTTTTCCCCTTTATCTTGTTCTTGCTCCTGACTGTGTTTTGACTGGGGGCCCTTTTTTCCTGACTATTTTTTGGCTTAAAGTTTTTTGGGATATACGTTCCCGTAGTTTTCCGACCCCGGGTGATTTTTCAAAGGTTTTCCCTGAGGCCCGCACTTAGCAACGAAGGGGGCTGTGTCCCGTTTAGGTCTGCTGCCTAGGGGAGCCGCCAAAAAGGCAGGGGACAGTGGGCTGGGGGGCAGGTTCCCGGGGGCCCTGCACCCCCCCCTTGAAAGTGGACACTTAGGGGGACGGATTTCTAGAGATCAAAATGGGGTATTTAAATTTTAAAATTTTGGGAAAAACCCCCTTTCAAAATGTTAAAAAAGACCAAAGCAAATGGGATCGGAAGGATTTTTCCCTGGACTGGTCGTTTAAACTTTCCTCAAAATGAATTCCTTCCCATTTTCCTATACCAATTTCAAAACGGTGCATTGATCTTCCTGCTCCCCCTTCTTCAGGGACCTTAATAATTTGTTTGGGAAGTTGGGTTTGGGGTAATGCGGGGAGGCCGGGGGATTGCTGGGGGAAAATTTGCGGGCAAAAGGGAGGAGGGTGGGCGGGCCCCTCCTGGATTTGAAGTTTAATTTTATAGGTCAATAGCCGCTAGAGCGGGGGACGGTTTCACCTAAGACCTCGAAAGCGGGGGGGTGAAAAACTTGAGGATGCACACTTTGGGGGCCCTTTATCAACCCTCCCTTTGGGGTTGATCCTTACCTTAAAAATTTTTAAAAATATCTACCTGCCACTTGTCCCCCAAAGCCCACAATTTCATTTTTAAAAAAATTATGGGATAAAATAAAGCTATAGCTTCCAATGGGCCTTATTTCCCTTAAAAAAGGCAAACCCTGAATTGCAAATAACCCCCCCATTGCTTGTTGTATCAAATACGTACACAAAAGTGACCTCAAGAAATTTGGGGAGATTTTTTAGCAAACAAACGTTTTTCCCCAAACCGTATAATCCCGGAGTGGGGCAAATTCCAAATCAACCCCTTTAAACACTTGGCTGCAAATAGGGCCAGCTTAAACATTACTTTGACTCCCAAAGGGCCCAAAAATTTGGGGGGGCCTTTTTGGAAAACCCCTCAAAATTTGAGACTTTTTTTGTACCCACATTGGGGCCCCCGCACATCTTTTTCCTCCCTTTACGATAGGGCCCTGGATACTGTATCCCGGGGCAACCCTTTTCCCAAAGTTTATTTGGGGGTTTTGGGTAAAATTAAAAGTTGTAATTCAAGATGAGGACTGGGCTAAAGGTGGCCCCGGACACACAAGGCCTCAGTTTCCTGTAGAGTACAGGAATTTAATTAAAAAATTTCTTTCGAGATGGTACAGAGCCCCAGTTTTTTTGCATTCTTTTGTATCCGGGGGGGTCCCGGCCAACCTGTTGGAATTTGCCAGAGCGAGTTTGGCAATATGGACACATATCTGGGGGGGCTGTTGATGAAATACAGACTTTCTGGCGCGGGGGTTATCGTTAAAAAATGAAAAAATTACGGGTATTTTGGCTCCAGAACGACCCCAGGGTCCTTCTCCTTTCCATGCTTCCCATACCTTTGCATACTTTGAAAGGTGGGCTAATAATTCTCTTACTAGTTGCGGCTCGGCTACTGATTCCTAGGAAATGGAGAACGACACAGATACCTTCCATTACAGAATGGTTTAAAGCAATATTTCATATACAAAGAATGGAGGAACTAAGAGCTGAAAATGAGCACACCCCTGACAAATTTTTGAGAGTATGGAGTGAGTGGATGACCTTTGTGGCATCTTCTGACTATAAGTCCTTAACCTGAATCTTTATACCATGCCTTTTTCTCACCCCAATCATGTATTTTCTCCTGCTCTTTGTTGCATGGGATCGCAATTGGTCCCCCCCCCCCCACTTTTTTTTCTCTCTTCCTGTTTCCCCCCTTCCCTCTGCCTGATTATCATGGTTTAGTCGCCTCAGCTAAGGGTCATGTCCAAAAATGTCTTATTAGATGGTCAATGATCATATGTTACTTATTTATCCTCTTTTTTTCTATCAGCCATTAATTGTTATTTTTTGCTACAAACATTAACAGCAAGTTATTACGTATGGGTTGGTATGTAACCTGTCCTCTCTTGTCGGGCTTCGCTTTTTACTTAATGTGAGCGTTGCGTCCTAAGAGAGATATGATTCATTGAGTTGATGCCAATGTTATAGATATTTTCTCTACCTGTACATGGCTTATTGGATGACGTATTTTTTCTTTTTTGGTTTCTCTTTGGATTGCTTTTTTGCTGCGGTACAAAAGAAGAGGATCATTGTTGTTACGTTGTCTTATGTTGAATTCTAATTTCGACTTGTGTTTAGGTCTATGTACTGATATTGTGTTTCTTCAATAAAGTTATTTGAAAAAGAAAAAAAAAAACTACACATATTAGGTATCCACACAACCTCAATAACCTGTAAAATTAATCTAACAAGTTATTAAGTGTGAAATGTGAATGATGTAAAAAAAATTAAATATTTTTTAAAAAATTTGAAAACAATTTAAAAAAAATTCTGCAATACTTTATACGTGAACTTAAACTATTCCACCAAAAAGTACAACTTGTCCCAAATAAAATGAGGCCTCATACAACTGTGTCATTGAAAAAATAAATAAGTTCCGACTGTTGAAACACAAGGAGACAAAAACTAAAGAAATGTGCTGGTCATTAAGTACTTCTCAGGCATCCGGCTTAAGGGGTTAAAGGTTTTTTTTCACCACAATAATTAGCTTTTAACATGTAGGGAAAGGTAAATGACCATTACCAAATACATTGCTCTTTTGATTTTGCTTTGTTCTGGAGATATAAGATTTTTTCTTCTCTTAGAGTACACAAGCTTCTCTGGTTACCAACCACTTCTCCCCACCTCTCACTCATCTGTCTCTTATCTGATTGATCTAAGCTGCCCTCAGTCAGTCAGTTCGACCATGGTGTGTCTTATCTTGAGCAACAGAGTTTGTTTACATAAATAATGATAAGCCTTTACCTTTTAGAGCCTTGTAACCTTGTATACTACAATTTATAAATCTCCTGCAGTCATGTCACTGTAAGTAGCTAGTAGCTGGGAACAGAAGAACTGATATGTCTGTCAATCACCACTATAGAACTACCCACAGCCTGACCTGTGCACATGGCCCCGGGGGGGGGATTTTCTTTGCGATGAGCGGAGAAAAGCCCTCCCCCTTCCCATGCACATATTCTGTTTGAAAACCGGATGGAAGAAAGTGCATTTAGAATGTTTTTCTGGACGGTAAACCTGTGCAGTGGGGACTGCTGCACGGGTTTTCCATAGAAGCCCGCTGTGTTCATTTGCGGCCGGTTTTTCAGACGGTTTACAAAACCGCAATGGGGCTGTGCTAATTTTTTGGCATATCATGTGGCAAAAAACTATCGTAGCCCTATTCTAAACATACAGTATATGAAGTGTTGTACTCCAAAACTTGCACCAGGCAGGGGAGTTTTGATTGTGTCGAAGATATGCGCCAAAGATATGAGAAAGATATGCTATGAAACAAAAATATGCTATCCTATGCTATGCTATGCTGTGCTATGCAAGCCAGAGAATACGCCAGATTTATGAACCCACATATGACAGGTTCATACATACTGTTGCAGAAATCTAAGAAAGGGTGCTCCAAAATTCTTTTTCATAAGGAAATACAAGTAAAATTAAGTTTACAGGACTTCTTTAGTTTGGGAATAATAGACGTACCATCTTTACAAAAATTATTGTCTCTAACTAACATATAGAGTTAAGCTATGTCTACACTGTACAGGTTTTTGGTTGGATTTTTGGGTGATTTAATGTTTAGAATCCAACTGAAAATCCAACTGTAACCTGTGCCTAATAGACAGCAATAAAAAATCCATGCTATAGCCTACACAGCCCGGATTTATTCCGATTGGTTTTTCAAATCGAATTCCGGTGGATTTTAAAACATGTCAGGTTTTCCGCCCGGATTGCCATTGGATTCTCATACATTCTGTGTATGGGGCCAACAACAAAACCAACTGCGGTTTTTCATGCAAATCCGCGCCAAAAACTGTGGTCCACCGTGGTCTAGCAATGTTAAAATGGCGTCGACTTTTGGATGTCATTTTAACATATGCTGTGTAGACATAGCATTAAAGTACAATTTAGCTACAGGGGCATAAGTTAAATGCACCAGCTCCAGTGTCTAGAAGGAAATATAATTTGGGGTGCTGGGGCATGAATAATCTGCTATCCTTCTGAACATGCGGTTAAGTGTTTAATTTCCTTGCAGCTGCATTTAAGAAAAAAATGAGGCATTACACAGTATTACCAATTCAAATTAATGGATTATCTATGCAATGCAGAACTGGACAGGTCGTCCCAGTAGAGGATTACTTTGTAATCTGCTCATTGTCATGCAACCCATCTCTCAAGTTGACATTGTTCAAAGCAGAGAGCCCACTTACGAGTCTTTAGACTATAGTTTACAGATAAGACAATGACATATACGACATATCTGTATGAAATTATATAAATGAGTGTTAGGAGTCCCATATATTTACCTTCTTACCCAAGCAATGCTTTTCTGCATAAGATGTGTGTATTAACACTACATATACTGATTTGCTATTAAGTGTAATAAGTGCAAATGATATACTTCTTCTTGGCTAAAATACTCCTTAAAATGCTTAAAACTAATATTTTTACTTTTGCAAAAAACATTTAGGGCGACATGTATGTACAGGACTGCGCTAGCATTCTGGTGTCCTTTCGGCCCAAAAAATTTCGCAGCCCTGTTCTCTAGATGTATGAGCAGGCGCACTCCAAAACTAGGCGCATTACTGCTGGAACAGCCAGACCAAGTTAAAAGTGGTCTACCTGAGCCTGAGTTGTCATAGTGGAACTAGAATGCGCTACATCTATGACCTGCAGTAGAACAGGTCCATACAATCTGGCACATTCTACACTGCTTTAAAGCTACAGTTGAAACCAGAAGTTTGTATACACCATTTAAAAAGACACATATGCATGTTTTTCTCACTATCTGACATGAAATCAGAATAAACCTTACCCATTTCAGGTTAATTAGGATTATCAAAATTATTTATATTTGCCAAATGCCAGAATAATGAGAGAGAGAATTTTACATACACTAGTTTACTATGCCTTTAAACAATTTGGGACAGCCCATATGATGATGTCATGTCTTTGGAAGCAACATCAGAGTTAATTAGAGACACACCTGTTGATATATTTTAATTGCACACCAGAAACATATTGCTTCTGTGTGTAACTACATGGGAAGGTCTAAATAAATCAGGCAAAAAAAGGGAGAAGCTTGGAAGCCTAAGAACACTATCCCAACTGTGAAAAACGGGGGTGGTAGTATCATGTTGTTAGGTTGTTTTGCTGCAGGAGGGACTGGTGCACTTCACAAAATAGATTGCATCATGAAGAAAGAAGATTATGTGGCAATACTGAAGCAACATCTCAAGACGTCAACCAGGAAGATAAAGCTTGGGCGGAAATGGGTCTTCCAAATGTACAATGACCAGAAGCATACTGCCAAACTGGTTACAAAGTGGCTTAAGGATAACCTAGTCAGTGTTTTTGAGTGGCCTTTACAAAGCTCTGATCTCTTTCCTATTGACAATTTATGGGAAAAGCTGAAAAGGCAGGTGCGAGAAAGGCGACCTACAAACATGGCTCAGTTACACCAGTTCTGTCAGGAGGAATGGGCCAAAATTCCTACCAACTATTGTGAGAAGCTTGTTGAAGAATATCCAAAATGTTTGACCCAAGTCATACAGTTTGAGGGCAATGCTACCAAAAGCTAGTGAAATGTATGTAACCTTTGCAGAAAGTAATAAAAATGCCTTAAAAAAATTCTCTCTCTCATTATTCTGGCATTTGGCAAATATAAATAATTTTGGTAATCCTAATTGACTTAAAACAGGTAAGGTTTATTCTGATTTCATGCCAGATAGTGATAAACATGCATATGAGTCTTTTTATATAGTGTATGTAAACTTCTGGTTTCAACTGTATTTAGAACTGGCCTCCATGCGCCTAGGTCATACATGTCACCCTTAGTGTAATCTTTGGCTGTATGTGTGTGCTTCCATCTAGTGGCAAGTGGAGTTGTCACTGTAAAATCCTATGTTAGCTATACACATTGGCGTCACCTTGCAGTGTAACCCTGCTTGTGATGGATAATGCAGAAACTACTGAACAGTTTTCTCTACAGAACAGGAATTGTTAAACCATTATAAGGCCTATTGGACAAAGTGTAAACTGCAGGAATTTTACAAACATTAAAAAAAAAGCAACCAAAAATTCTTAATAAATGTGTTAAACGTAAAAATATGAGTTCAACAATAGGTAATTTTCAGATGACATGTTCCCTTTAATCCAATAAAAATGATGTGGAAGAACCTGAACCGAGTAGGTCATGGGAGAAAACCCACCCACATAACAGAGTTGAAGCTGTTTTGTACAGATGAATGGGCTAAAATTCCTCCAAGCTAATGTGCAGGATGGATCAGTAATTACTGGAAATATTTAGATGCAGTTATTGCTGCACACTGGGTTCTTACCAGATACTGAAAGCACATACAAAGGTTCACATACTTTTGCCACTCACAGATAAGTGAAATTGGATCATTTTCTTCAATAAATAAAGGAAGAATGAACAGTGATGTCACCGACCAGGATCACTGGGATGGCCGTAGTGCTGGAATGAGCAGGTTTGACAGGTAGTTTTTTTTTTTCCTTCTATTTTTAATCATGCCCCTACAGTCTGACAAGTACAAAACATGAATACTGGAATTAACCCATTTACTGCCGGAGACCACTCGGTATATTAACTGATACCCTGCCTTAGATCACCAGGTATACTTGCATTGCATCCCCTTACTACCCTAGAGTGCTAGTTATTCTGAAAGTACTCAGTAAAGAATTTAAGGGGTATTTCCACCTTGCTATTTCATAGAGGCTGCTCTTCACAGTCTGCTTCAGACTCACACTTAGGGCATCATGTATGTATTTTGGCGCCCAGACAATTTTTTTTTGCGTGCATTAGTAGCGTAGAATGTGCCTGAATCTATGAACCAATTCTACTGCGGGTCATAGAGTTAGCGCTTTCTAGCTCCAAAGCGACAACTCAGGCTCAGGTAAACCATTTCTAATTTGGTCTACCTGTTCCAGCAGTAATGCGCCCAGTTTTGCCGTCCTCCCATCATAAATGTGTAGAATCATGTGGTTGTGGTATGACACGCCTCCAGAATGCACCCTCTTCCCGATCTCAGATGCATTACAAAGTGCCACGGGCGCCTGATAATGTGCCTAAATTTGGAGTGCGCCTGGTTATAAATCTAGAGAACAGGGCTGCACCAGTTTTTGTGCTGAAAGGACGCCATAATACTGGTGCAGCCCCATACATACATGTCGCCCTTACTGTTCAGGCTGTGGGTGGTTCTACAGCATGGATTAGTATATCAGTTCTGCTATTGTTAGCTGAACCTGTTATAGGGACATTGCTAATAGAAGGGTTTAAAAAGCAGGATAGAAGGCTACAGAGCCCTAAACAGTTAAAAAGTCAGTAACAAATATAAACAAGCTCCTGTTCTGCTGATAAGACACAGCAGGAAGTGACATCACCATCCTGGCCATGGGAAGCTTGTGTACACAAACAGCAGATAAGAACTGCTCAAGCTCTGAAATGACACAAAATTAGATGGATTTGGTAATTATCTTTATTTACCTTTGCCTACATATTTAAAGCTAATCAATGTGGGGAGAAAACCCTTTTAAGTCCAGTGATCCTTGAAATAAATGTACTTGCTTTATAAGGATCCAGAATGAGTTTTTGTACTTCAGATACATTCTTAATCGTAGCACCTGCTGCATGTATGCCTACCTCTTAAGAGAGGAGCATTGAATTACATGAAATGTAGCCTACATAATATACATTGGTATGTATAAACACCAGTCAAGCAGCATATGTATAATAAGGACAATGATGAACTTATGAACAATGATGAACACACAGAATATTAAGAAAATCCTGATACTTTGAGGAACCTAACACAGCAAACTTGAGTGATTCCCTCTACTGACCACTAGGTGTCAGTACTGGAACATTATTTCTCTTTTTATAGTTATAGCTACTGGTGTCCAGATGTCTAGAGAGATTCAAAACGTCTTCGTATAATAAAACACTTTTTAAATCTCTACTTTATGGTGGTTGGATAAGCTTAATAAAAGGTTTGGAGGAATCTTGTTGAGTTGTGCTGTTACTTTGCTGTTCCTTTTAGAAAAGTACTACTGAATCAGTCAGATGGGTGTTACCAATCGGAGGTTTGTCCTGCGCAGTCTGACATTGTCCATTCAGTGTGCAGGGTCACACCCCTTTGAATTGGTAACTCTCATCTGACAGATCCAGGGGTATGATCACATGGCGTTTTTTGAAGTGTAAATTTATGCCTCAAAATCATATATATATAAAGTTAGGAATATCTGGCTTTTGGTTGAAATTTCAGGATAAACATAACATTTCTTGACTTTTTTTAAAGTAACTAAATGAGACCATCTCTTAAAGGGGTTTTGCCAAGAAGTGAGTCTCTCACTCCCCTCTTGAGGCCTGAAAAAAGAGGCGTTGTGTTTCTGTGTTTAAAAAACAAATACCTCCTCTGTGATGTCATCACTCCACCTCCCTTGCACGTTCCTGATACTCAGTCTCTGTACTTGAGCAAACATTGTGTTGCTAATCCACAGAGGAGAACTGTATTGTGCACAAGCTATATGCGTTTTATTTCCCCCTCTTATTTGCTCAGGAGAGAAGATAAGCTCCGAGCAGGCAGCCTTCTTTCATTCCTTCACGAACGCTGCAGGGGGAAAGGGAGGGGGGCTGAACAGAGAGCATTTGTATGTTTACTCAGCTCCTTACATTACAACCAGTGGATTCTCTATACAAAAGACACAGGATCTTTCTCCCCAGTCCTTTCAAAGCTTGTTCATGTTCACTGCCATTAGGTAAGAAGTGCAAACAACACAACCATGGCCAGATCAGCTCCTGTCAGTTCTTGGTCATGTCTAATGTAAACTGTCAGGATACCAAGGGCATGTAAGTCAGGCTGTAGCTCTCAGAAGCTTCACTTTTTTGATGACATATATTTAGAAAAGTGATTAAATACCCATTTTGGAGGATCCCACGTCAACATTAGATCGTGGCAAAACCCCTTTAGCTTTAGAATGCACTTGTTCAACTGTTCAATGTTTCAGTACTTTGTGCACAACTTGCTGATCTCTAGAAAGGAGCCTAATGGTAAAATTCACAATAAGTGTTTGATCCCTGAATCGGCCAATAAATTTAGGGTGATCAATTTGAATTGGGATTTAAATAGTTCTCCTCATCATGCTGTTCACATTTTGACATGAGACTAAACAACACCTTACAACTGATCAACAGTACCTCGCCATTGTGAGGCTTCAAGCAGGATGCACTCAGATGGAAGTGACCACTGAGCTTAGGGTGTCACAGAGTGTCATCAGCAGGCTGTAACAGAGATACAGAGAGAGTAGAAGACAACCAGCAAGGGTACCTGACTTCTCCACTAGGCACAGGCATCATTGTTTTGCATGGGCCATGGAACATCTACACTGGACGAGGGACCAGTAGTCCTGAGTGCTGTTCAGTGGTGAAAGTCGATTCACTTTGAGCAGAAATGATGGCCTCCAACAATGCTGGAGACGTCAAGAAGAACACTATGCATCAACCACTGTTGTCACCAGATGAACCTTTGGTGGTGGGGTAAGTGTGGGCAGGTGTGTCCAGTCAATACAGAACTGCCCTACACTTTGTGAATAGTAGCCTCTGCTACTTGAATAACCTCATTAATCCAGTCATTATGCCTCTGCATGAACACAGGACTAGTTTCATCTTCATGGATGACAATGCTCCAGCTCATGGAAGTTGCATCATTTAGATGGTGGAGACTTGCGTACCCCAAATGGAGGGGCCGGCACTTTCTCCAGACCTGAGCCCCCATAGAAAACCTATGGGATCAGCTCAGTAGTTGTGTAGAAGTTTGTAATTTTGTACCCCTGAACCTCAATGACCTGTGGGGCAACCTTCAAGAAGAGTGGGTGTTATGCCTCAGCAGTTAATACCTCCACTTGTGAACAGCATGAGATGTCATTGCCAAGCTGTAATTGATGCTCAAGGCCACAAGACACATTATGGAGACATTGACATTTTCTGGTGGTGTATACCCTCCACTGTTGTTGGCTTTTATTTCATTATTGTTTGAGATGAGAAAATCAACATTGCATACTACAACTTATGGGGTGTTCACGCAGCGTACCCTGCAAATACGGTAAAATCATAGCACTGTGCGCCCATGAAAGGGAAAGTGAACCTGGCCTTAAATGGCCTGCTTTCAGGATAAAATGTCACTGTAGCATGAAATTTGTATGTTTTCCATAAATTTCACCTGAAAGCCAAATATCTCTAACTTTTTGTGAGTAGTGTATATAGGTGTATATACGCACACACACACATATATATATACACAAACACACATATATATATATATATATATATATATATATATATATATATATATATATATATATATATATACACACATATACCGTATAGGTACTTGGGGCCCCCTATAGCCTATTTACATACTTACCTACATATGTGGGCCTCACCTACAGCCTGTTTACTTAGCTACCTGGGGCTTACTTACAGGACTACCTACCTAACTGGGGCCTAACTACTACCTACCTAGGGCCAGTCTACCTACCTACCTGAGACCTGACTAACTACTGCCTACCTACCTAGGACCAATCTGCCTACCTACCTGAGGCCTAGGTACTGCCTACCTACCTGGAGCCTACCAACCTATCTAATGGGGGGTCTAACTGGTAATATGATTCAGAGGTGTACAGGCCATAGCTATAACACAATCTCCAGGGGGTGAATCCTCTCTTTCTCCCCTCTAGGAGACTGTGTCTCTAAGCTATTGCCTGTACCTGGTCGGCCACCTTTAGGAAGTTTGTACAAAGGTGGGGGGCAGGGAGTGAGGTGCTGGAAAAGTGAGGATTCTAAGATATTTGTGTCTAAATCTCCAGGGACAAGTGGTCGGGAGATGTCATGATGAAGGTCTGGACCAGATGCAGAACAAAAGGGAAAGTCAACGACTCGTCAGAGAAACGTCACCTGTGAGTCACAAGATGTAACTGCACTGTAATCACTTATATGTCTGCAGAGCCTATGTACACCTGTCTACTGCTATATGGTCACTGCATGGTGGTAATATGCAGTCTGCAGAGCCTATGTACACTGGTATCTACTGCTATATGGTCACTGCATGGTGGTAATATGCGGTCTGCAGAGTCTGTGTACACTGATATTTACCACCATATGGTTACTGTATGGAGGTAATATACAGTCTGTAGAGCACCTGTGTACACTGGTGTCTACCACTATATGGTACAATTGGTCTTTGTGTACTGATCAGTAATAGTGTAGGGGTATTATTCAGTCACTTTGTGGGCATGTTCTGGCGGTATAATCAGGTCCATATGTAGTAGTGTTATTGGTAATGTTGGTCTTGGTATAGTGGGATTTGTTTGGTAGCAGTGTGATGGTGATATGTATGATGAGGTTTTTCCCCCTTGTATTATCTATTAGCTGCATGACTTATTAAGAGCATACATGCCAACTCTCCCGCTTTTGGCGGGGGGGGTCCCGCTATTTGGGGTCCCCCCCCGCCCTCCCGGCAGAGTTGGCATTTCTCCCGCTGCCAGCAGGTGGCGGGGGCTCTTTAACTGACCGCGGCGACAGAGTAGCGCTGGTGTGCTACTGTGGCGCCGCCGGGCCGTTCCCACAGGCGGGTGAAGCGGCCGCTTCACCCGCCCGGAGTCTCGCTGTGCAGGGAGGAGGCAGGAGGGATTGCTCCCTCCTCCTTCCTCCCCCTGTATGTACAGCGCTGGTGTGCGCCATACATACAGGTCAGCGGCGCAGGGGGAAGTGACGCACGGCTGCACTCACTTCCCCTGAGGAGATCGTCCGGAGCGGCCGCGCTGCAGGAGCCTGGTCAGGTGAGTGGCTTTTATTATTTTATTTTTGGGGGGGCACTACCTGGCAACAGAGGGGGCATCTACCTGGCAAACAATGGGGGCATCTACCTGGCAACAGAGGGGGCATCTACCTGGCAAACAATGGGGGCATCTACCTGGCAACAGAGGGGGCATCTACTGGCAACAGGGGCATCTACTGGCAAAAGGGGGCACTACCTGTCAACTAGGGGGGCACTACCTGGCAACAAAGGGGGCATCTACCTGGAAACAAAGGGGGCATCTACCTGGAAAAAGAGGGGGCATCTACCTGGCAAACAATGGGGGCATCTACCTGGCAACAAAGGGGGCACTACCTGCCAACAGAGGGGGCACTACCTGGCAAACAAAGGGGCATCTACCTGGCTAACAAAGGGGGCATCTACCTGGCAACAGAGGGGGCACTACCTGGCAACAGAGGGGGCATCTACCTGGCAACAAAGGGGGCACTACCTGGCAACAGAGGGGGCACTACCTGGCAACAGAGGGGGCACTACCTGGCAACAAAGGGGGCACTACCTGGCAAACAGAGGGGGCACTACCTGGCAACAGAGGGGGCATCTACCTGGCAAACAAAGGGGGCACTACCTGGCAACATAGGGGGCACTACCTGGCAACAGAGGGGGCAACTACCTGGCAAACAATGGGGGCATCTACCTGGCAACAGAGGGGGCACTACCTGGCAAACAATGGGGGCATCTACCTGGCAAACAAAGGGGGCATCACCTGGCAACAGAGGGGGCACTACCTGGCAAACAATGGGGGCACTTCCTGGCAAACAATGGGGGCATCACCTGGCAACAAAGGGGGCACTACCTGGCAACAAAGGGGGCACTATATGGCAACAGAGGGGGCATCTACCTGGCAAACAAGGGGCATCTGCAACAGAGGGGCATCTACCTGGCAAACAATGGGGGCATCTACCTGGCAACAAAGGGGGCACTAACTGGCAACAATGGGGGCACTACCTGGCAAACAATGGGGGCATCTACCTGGCAAACAATGGGGGCATCACCTGGCAACAGAGGGGGCACTACCTGGCAAACAATGGGGGCACTACCTGGCAACAGAGGGGGCACTACCTGGCAACAGAGGGGGCATCTACCTGGCAAACAAGGGGGCACTACCTGTCAACAGAGGGGGCACTTACCGGAAAACAATTGGGGCATCTACCTGGCTACAATGGGGGTACTACCTGGCTAACAATGGGGGCACTACCTGGCAACAGAGGGGGCAACTACATGGCAACAGAGGGGGCACTACCTGGAAACAATGGGCATCTACTGCACAGAGGGGGCACTACCTGGCTAACAATGGGGGCACTACCTGGCTAACAAAGTGGGCACATACCTGGCTAACAATGGGGGCGTCTACCTGGCAACAGAGGGGGCAATACCTGGCTAACAAAGGGGGCACTACCTGGCTACAATGGGGGCATCTACCTGGCTAACAAAGGGGGGCATCTACCTGGCTAACAAAGGGGGGCATCTACTTGGCTACAAGGGGGCATCTACCTGCCTGTAAGGGGCAATACCTGGTTATGGGGGGCTACTACCTGGCTATAAGGGCATCTACCTGGCTTTCTTCCAAAGCCGTTATGTAGTTAGGTGGAGTGGGTGTGGCACACCGACAAGATGGGCGTGTCCATGCAAATTTTTGCTACGCGCGCCGCCCACTACAATCTCCTGCTTTTTCAATTTCAAAAGTTGCCAACTATGATTAAGAGGTGTGTGTGTGGGGGGCTTAGGCTTCTCTAGTTACGCCCCTGTATCCATATACACACACACACACATAAACTTTATAAACAGGACTAGATTCCAGAACGTGTATAGGTCTTTACTACTCTCATTGCAGTAAGTGAAATCATCCTCTAGGGCCGATATGGTAAAACCCTTCGAGTCATATTCCCAGAACGTGAGGGAGGCCGGAACCCATGCTTCTTGGACACTGTTTCCTGGCGGAAGGTCTTACACGTTGCACGCGTGCTCTGTTTAGATCACGTGTTGCGCCGGGCACAAGGCAGCATGGCGGAGAAACGTAGTAACCCGCGGCCGGGTGGTAAGAAGAGGAGAGAAGAGCAGCCCGGTGAGTGCAGACCGTGTCCTGAGTGACGGAGCATGGCGCTTATGTGCGGCCACAATGGAGACACGAGCCTCTTGTATCCTGCTCCTCGTGCAGCCACAGCTCTCGATATGAATTACTGTTATTTTATGGGCATTAGTGACAGAGCAGCCTCAGCCTGTGATACATGTGCTCACATATCGTGGGTCATAGAATGGGGCACACAGCAGCTGACACCTCTGAGAGGACTCCTGGGCAGGCGCAGGGCTCTGGACTACTACCACAGTGATGCCTCTCCAAAACCAATGGCTGCCCAGTAATGCTCTAATCAAGCACCATGGTAATGCCTGCACACTGATACCACTCTGCAGTGTCCTGATAGCAGTGCCAGCTCAATAGCATATCATAGGATTACCCATACGGGTGTGCCAGCCATGTAACATCTCACAGGATTACCCATACAGCTGTGCCAGCCTGCTACTATCTCGTAGGATTACCCATACAGCTGTGCCAGCCTGCTACTATCTCATAGGATTACCCATACAGCTGTGCCAGCCATGTAGCGTCTCGTAGGATTACCCATACAGCTGTGCCAGCCATGTAGCGTCTCATAGGATTACCCATACAGCTGTGCCACCCATGTAACATCTCACAGGATTACCCATACAGCTGTGCCACCCATGTAACATCTCACAGGATTACCCATACAGCTGTGCCAGCCTGCTACTATCTCATAGGATTACCCATACAGCTGTGCCAGCCATGTAGCATCTCGTAGGATTACCCATACAGCTGTGCCAGCCAGGTAGCGTCTCTTAGGATTACCCATACAGCTGTGCCAGCCATGTAGCGTCTCGTAGGATTACCCATACAGCTGTGCCAGCCATGTAGCGTCTCGTAGGATTACCCATACAGCTGTGCCAGCCATGTAGCGTCTCGTAGGATTACCCATACAGCTGTGCCAGCCATGTATCACTGACGGTAATGAGAAAAACCCGCTTTATTCACCATGCCGCTGTGGTAGAGATTATTCAGGATAGCGCAGTGACGCTTCTGGTATGTTCTCTGGTACAAAGAGAAACACACATAATCAAGAAGTACAGAACAGTAGAATCATGGGAAGAAACCAGATCTATAAACTGAAAGAAAATGTTTCTACAAGCAGTAATAAATATATGAACCGGGCCTAGTAGCTACATATTGTAGGAACAGAATCACATCCTACAGGACTCCCCATGAAAGTGTTCTTTATGTTGTACAGTGAGGTCCGTCCAAACATGTGTTTCCAGTCTGAAATCCACACGGATTCGGACTTAAAAAACCGGCTGTAATACCATCCCCATAGACCTCAATTGAATATCCGCCCTATAGTCCACATGACTCGGATTTTCTGAAGTCGGCTTTCAAAACCGATGTTTTTCAAAAACCTTAGAACATGCTCAATCTTCTGCCATATTTCACATGGAAAATGGCGGAGAACTTGCTAGTGTCAGTGGGATGGCATGAAAAATGACCAGTTTCCTGGCATGGATTTTAACCTGGTTCCACGTCCAAAAACTCAATAGCGCCAAAAAAATTGGAAAACTGCATCAAAATCTGACAGAAATCTGCGCCAAAAGATGAAAACTGTTAAAATCCTTGGGTTCATGTGTAAAATACTGTTCAAACGCTCGTCGGACGTCGCGGTTATAGGAGTCAGAATCCAACAAGAATTTTGTCTTTTGACATGGATGTACCCAAACATTGTATAGTACATAGAGAAACACATAGAAGTACATAGCAAAGTATAACTCGTGGGAAGAAACAAAATATACTGTGATATAACTTTAGTGTGTCATGTATTACAATATGTATCAGCGGTGTATTCCTGCAATGCACGGGGGAATGTATATGGGTACGACCACACAGCAAGTGTAAAATGCCAGTTGGATTCTGTCCTAAGAATCTGGCTCGTACGAATTTATTATCTTTTCGATAGTTTTGAGGGACGGTTCTGTCCGCGGTTTGCGGATTTGCTCATCCCCAAAACCTTTGAATAACACTGCTTGTGCCTGAAAATCGGGTGGAAGATTGTGCATGTTCCGAGTTTTTCAGAACGCCCGCGGTGTAAATATTTGTCCGGCTGAAAATCTGTTCAGTGTAGACTACAAGGCAGATTTTCTATTAAAGTCTATGTGGATGGTTGACAGACAGTCTTCAAATCCGAAAACCTTACCATGTGGACGTGTCCTTCTGAGGCCAGCTTGTAGTTTCCCAAGCGAATGTACATTACAGAATTGTACCATGCATGAGGTAATAAACTATATTATTTTTTTTACCTGCAGCTGAGAGTGAATCTGAACTACTTACAGTTCCTGATGGCTGGAAAGAAGCACCTTTCACTAAAGAAGACAATCCAAAGGGGCTGTTGGAGGAGAGCAGCTTTGCCACTTTGTTCCCCAAATATAGAGAAGCTTACCTAAAGGAATGCTGGCCCCTAGTCAAGAAGGCTCTAAAAGAGCATGTAAGTATCTGCTGAAATACAGATGTACATCCGGGGACAGCTTTGTGGTCTGACCACATTTCTGAAAGAAGACGAGCAGCTGGAGCAAACCTTTAACCAGTCCTTTTTATTGAAATGTGTTATCATTGCATTTTACTAGCAGTTATTATCACTCATCAATGATCTCTAGATCTATTGGGCATCAGAATTTGCATTAAGGGCTTGTGTATATAGAGCTATATTTTAAAACCTCAAGAAACAATTGATGGTTTAAAAAAAATGTTCTCGATTACCCTTTTCTAACCGTGGCCAATCAGAAGGTGTTGTAGAGAGTGTGATTGATGCTTAACGCCTTCACGACATTGGACGTAAGCTTAAATCCAAGTCGTGTAGGGGTTAACGCAAATGGATGTAAGATTATGTCCTATGGATTGTGCAAACTCTAAAACGGAGATCACTCCGGTATGGAAGAGGAGGAGACAATCCCTTAGCTGCTGCAATCAATTGCAATCGCGGCAGCTAAGGGAAAGACAGAGGGAGGGAGCTCTCTCTGTCTCCATTGCAGCAGCTGCGATATAATCGCGGCTGCTGGTGGATTACTTGACAGCCCGGAAGCCTGAGAAGAGTCCCGTAGCCTGGTCGTGCTCTGTGAGCATGGCCGGGCATAGTGATTGCCATGGAGATCAGTACACAGCAGTAATGCTGTATATTGTTCTCCATCGTAACACAAAAAATAAAATAAAAACACCCACTGCCCTTTTTCCCTTTACAAATGCATGTCACCACAAAAAAGATAAAAATTAAAGTATGCATAATTAGTATCGCTGTGTGCGTAACGACCTACCCTATAAATCTGTCATGATATATAACCGGCACGACGAATGAAGTAAAAAAAAAAAAAAAAAGTCACAGAATTGCAATTTTTTTATATCCTGCAGCACAGAGTGGAATAAAAGCAATCAAAAAATCATATAAATGCCAGTGGTACCAATGAAAACTTTAGTTCATCCCACAAAGAAAAAGCCCTTACACAGCTCTATATTCAGAAAAATAAAAAACGTTTTGTCTATCAGAAGATAGCAATGCATAAATATTGCTTTACATAATAAAAACTATTTTTTTAAAGCGCTTCAGCATAAAAAAAACTATATAAATTGAGTGTTGCCGTAATCGTATCGATCCAAAGAGTAAAACTAACTAAAAATATAAAACACCACTAGAACTGCAGTATTTTCTTCACAATTCCATCGAAAAAATGGATTTAAAAGCGATCAAAAAGCGGTTCCCCCCCCCCCCCTTCAAGAAAAAAATAATAGCGATAAAAACGTCATCTTGTCCTGTAAACAACAAGCTCGTACACAGCTCTGTACACATAAGAATAAAAAGTTATGGCTATCAGACTGGCGATGCAAAAACGTGTTTTCCTTTTTGAATAAAATTGTGTTTTTATTGTGTTTAAGCAGTAAAACATAAAAAATACAAATTGGGTATCGCTGTAATCGTATCGACCTGCTGAGTAAAGTTAGCATGTCACTTATACCGCACGGTGACCGCTGTAAAAAAATAACAAACACTACCAGTATTGCTGTATTTTGTTCAAAACGCCTCACAAAAACCTTAAATGGGTTGTCTCCTCACATCGGTCCTGTTTTCTTGGTTTCATTTTGTTATTCAGGGGCGTGTTAACTGACTTTACTGACTACCACTGGCCTGCAGTGGCGAGCTGCTGAGGACACCAGTTCTGTAACTATAGCGATTGGTACTGGCAGCCTATCGGGAAAGATTGAACAGGTCTGTAGCTATAGCAACCTGAGGAGCTGATGCAGCCAATACAACAGGAGATATTTAGGAATAAATAGGACACTGTTTTTAACATAAAGAGCAATCCTTGTAGTGAGACAACCCCTTTAATAAAAAGCGATCAAAGCGTCATAATGATACCAATAAAACCGTCAACTCATCCCGCAAGAAAAAAATCCCTTAATAAGCTCCATATACAGAAAAATAAAAAAGTTATGGCCAGGGCTGTGGAGTCGGTGTCTATTTTGCAGGAGTCTGAGTCGTCATAAAAGGGACCGACTCCGACTCACAAAATATTTAATTAGTTGGTCCAGTTACATCGATGCAGTGTAAAGAGCAAGAGGAATTGGGGCCAGCCAGTGCTACTGCTCCCATATCTTCAGTCTTCTCACATGAGTGTAATTGATGACATGGAGCAGGCAAAGCGCTGCCCCAGGGGGAAAAAAAAAATTTTCACCTGATTTCAAAGAAGTAGAAGAGTTCAACCATTCATCAGACCTGACTGTGGCTGAGGCAATTCCTTTATACCCTGACATTTTTAGAGATGTTGCCCCTGTGGTCACCGCTTTAGCCCCAACCCAAGTTTGTGTAGAGAGGCAATTCTCTAGCCTGGAAATAATAAGATCAGATTTGAGGTAATTTATGCTGGATCTGATGGGGGTAATCACTCAAAAATAATCCCCAAAAAATGTTCTGTAGTGTTTTGCATATTTATAATTTTTTTGTGCTCTAAAGTCATATCCAATAAATCTATTTTACACTAACAAGCAAAATGGTAACAATGTTTTGAACTTGTGACTTTCAGGCTCCATATCTCTCCATCCACTCCAGCGTTGCACATGAGGATCCTGTATTTTTATATACAGTCATTTTACCTATCTTATACATACATTTGACTTGCAAGTATTTAGCATCTGCTTAGTTCTGCAGATTCTTGTCATGTAACTGCATTGTTACTGTTTTGCTCCTAAAAATCAAAATCCACCTTTTGGTTCTTTTGGTTTTCAATACTGCATGAATCCTTCTGGGCTCGGGATCAGATTCAAGCATATATTGACCAAAATCTGATCCCAGGTCTCTTCTACACATTCCCAATGTTGGTGCAGACTGTACTTAGATACAAATACAGCTTTTTCTTCAACTCTACCCACAAGTGTTAAAAAAGATCAAAACATTGTTACCCTTTTGCTTGTCAGTGTCTGTTGTACCTAAATAGCTTGAATATTGTATCATAAGGTGATAAACAGCCTGATGTTACCACTTTACTACAGTAAAGTTATCACTTAAACATGTGCCATGTATGAGGGAGTCGGCGGTTTGGGAAATTGAGGGGTCAGAGTTGAGGCTTTGGCTTGCCGACTCCACAGCCCTGGTTATGGCTATCGGACTATGACAACATAAAAACACAATTTTTTTTTTATAAATGCATTTCTATTTTGTAAAAGTAATCAAACTTACAAATACTATATAAAAATTATATCATTGTAATTCTACTGACCCCCATAGTAAAGTTATCATGTCATTTATAGCGCATGGTGAACGCTATAAAATTGAAGCCCAAAAAACAATGGTGGAACTGCTTTCCCCCAACACAAACACTTTCATTGCACACGTTCCCTCCCTTATATGCCCTGCCATGCACCCAAACAGTTTACACCCACATATAGGGTAGTACCGAACTTAGACAAAATCGATATACTCACTAAATTCATGGATATATTCCTTGAGGGGGTAGTTTCCAATATGGCATTTATTAAGTTTTAGCACATTGGGTTGTCAACAAACCTGTAATGGCGCCCAAAGAAAATCATAATGAAAATGAGACCCCAAAATCGAGTAGGTGTTTCTCCTATTCTGAGGCTTATGGTTGATCCCAGTAGCGCACTGGGACCACATGTGGGATTTCTCTAAAAATGGCAGAATTGGGGGATATCGATGTTGAGTTTAATTTCCCTGGTCACATCTACCGTGTTCCTGTGAATAATGGATAAAAATTGAAAATCTGCACAAAAAAAAAGTGACATTTTGAAATTTCACCTCCACAAGGATTGTATAGACCTAAATTTCTTACTATGTTAAAGCACAATGTGTCACGAGAAAACATTCTCTGATTCATGTGGAAAGGTAAGTGTCAAAAAGTTATTCTCACTAAAGTAACGTCAGTTTAAAAAAAATGGGGCTCTGTGGGGGAATTTCAAAAACCCTTGCATCCAAAAGGGGGGTTAATTTTTGTCTCTAAACAGACTCTTATCATGGATTGATATAACCGCATGAGAGATCTTGTGGATCCATACAGAAGCTTTTATCCTATTAAGGAGTGAATGCTTCTCTCTGCAATAATCCTGTGTTAAAAGTTGGCATTATGGCTATATATACAGTGACTCTCGGTGCCTACCCAGGTACTAAGGTTTGTGGTTTGGTCTACCCCCAAAAGGGCCCACCCAAAAAATGACTATAAAACTGTTTAGGGTTGTTCACGGGGGCGCATCTGTGGAAATCGCTTTTCAATCTCCCTGGGCCCCGCAAAATGACCAAGAG
The DNA here is from genome assembly GCA_025379985.1 of Phyllomedusa bahiana. Classification (NCBI taxonomy): domain Eukaryota; kingdom Metazoa; phylum Chordata; class Amphibia; order Anura; family Hylidae; genus Phyllomedusa; species Phyllomedusa bahiana. The sequence continues at coordinate 75,654 of JAODAL010006883.1, read as the reverse complement.
CATTAACAATTAGCAGTGACTTTATCACGCCCACAATGGGAACACGCTGTGTCGCACGCCCTTTTTTGACCCAATTGCTGGCCTCAACGTCATTATTTGCAGCTCCTGGGGCTCCATTAAAAAAAAAAAAAAAAAAAACTCCCCTCCCCCTTGTTCCTGATTTCAGTGCTGCATCTCTTTGGGCTTCCGCTACTCTAGAACAGGGACAGCAGCTGCTGATTGGCTTTAGATTACTTTAATGTTCGGAAGTGAGCAGCTCAGAATGGTGATGTAAGTAGAAGTATGTGACCGCTGCAGCCAATCGTTAGTGATGCTGCACTGTCACCAGGGATGAGGAGCTGCCCGTTAGCTTTTCTTAGCAGTGGATAACCCCTTTAAAGCCAGGTGATTTACATTCAGCTGACTGCCACATGGGATATCTGTCCATTGCATTCATTCTCTAACGTTAATTTTCTTTTTTTTTTTTTTTTTTTTTTATAGTATGTGACAGCAGAATTAGATCTAATTGAAGGCAGCATGACTGTTACTGCTACCAAAAAGACATACGATCCTTACATTATTTTACGAGCCAGAGACCTGATAAAATTACTAGCCAGAAGTGTGCCTTTTGAACAGGTAAGTTATTTCTTCAAGCATACCCGCAGGGTTTTCATATACAGTATCATATAATTGACTCTTGAATATTAGACTCTCAATCAGAACAAATTTGAGCGTATTTCCTGGGGTGAAAAACCCCTTTAAAAAAAGAAGCCATCCCAGAATTAAATAGACTGCTGGGAGTTTGACTATTAAAAAGGAAAGGTTTTAATGGCCTGAAACCCCTTTTTCCCCAAAAGGGCTCCTTTTTGGTTTTTCCCCTAAGAAAAGGCCCGGGGCCCATTATGTTTCCAGTCCGGCTGTGGAATAAGATAAGATGAAATTAAAATTTTTTTTTTTGGCCGTGGGGCGACTACTTTTTTAAAGGGTGTGACCCCAGTATAAAAAAAATCGGGCCCATTATCTACATTCAGATGTGTAGAACAAGACATTTTATGGATATATGTAACTTTGTGGCTCACAGTTATGGGGTATAAAGAAGCACTCCTATCAAAAAAATGGCTTGTCTTTTAAAAATTGGCACCTGAAAAAAGGGGGTTAAAGAAAGGGGAAAAATGATTTTTTGAAAAAGTGGGGCCAGGGTGGGTTAAAAAAAAAAAAACCCTTAAAACCTTTTCCCCCACAACTGCTTCTCCAAATCCCCAGGGAATCTCTTCCTTTAAACCTTTTCCAGCTTCTCCCCCCCACCTGCCCCAACTACTGCTACCCCCAGAACCCCCCCGGGGAGTCTCTTCCTTTAAATTAACTTTCATCCCCACCTTTTCCCCATACGGCGCCCCTAGAACTCCCAGGGAATCTCTTCCTTTTCACTTCCAGTTCTAAATCCCCACCGCCCCCACTATTTGCTTCCCCCAGAACTCCCCGGGGAAAATCTTTCCTTTTCATTTCCACCTTCTCTTCCCCAAACCTTTCCCCCCCACAAATTGCTTCTCCAAACCCCCCAGGGCCCCCTTTCCCTTTCATGTCCAGCTTCTCCTCCCCACCTGTCCCTACTACTGCTGCTCCAGAACTCCCCAGGGAATCTCTTCCTTTCACTTCCAGCTTCTCATCCCCACCTGTCCCCACTACTGCTGCTCCAGAACTCCCCAGGGAATCTCTTCCTTTCACTTCCAGCTTCTCATCCCCACCTGTCCCCACTACTGCTTCTCCAGAACTCCCCAGGGAATCTCTTCCTTTCACTTCCAGCTTCTCATCCCCACCTGTCCCCACTACTGCTGCTCAAGAACTCCCCAGGGAATCTCTTCCTTTAAAAAAACCCCCAAACCTGCCCCCACTATTGCTCCCCCCAAAGACCCTCCCCGGGGGAATCCCCTTTTTCCTTTTTCATTTCCAAACTTCTCATCCCCCCCCGTCCCCAACTACTGCTGCCCTAGAACCCCCGGGAAAACTCTTCCTTACTTCCACCCTTCCCCCACCCCCAACCTGTTTTTTAATGAAGGCCCCAAAGAATCCCAAGGGAGTCTCTTCCTTTCACTTATAGTGTCTCCTCCCCCACCCTTTCCCACTACTGCGCTCCAGATTTTCCCCCCGGGGGAATCTTTCCCTTTTCCCACTTCCAGATTTTTCATCCCCACCTGCCCCCAAATTGCTGCTTCAAACTCCCTGGGGGAATCTTTTTCCTTCATTTCCCCAGCTTCCCACCCAAACCCTTTGCCCCCCAATTTAACTCCCTTCTCCAGAACTCCCCAGGGAATCTCTTCCTTTCACTTCCAGCTTCCCATCCCAACCTGTCCCCACTACTGCTTCTCCAGAACTCCCCAGGGAATCTCTTTTTTTTCCCCTTCCAGTTTCCCATCCCCCCGTCCCCAAAATACTGCTGTTTCCAGAAAATTCCGGGAATCTTTTTCCCTTTCATTTTCCCCAGCTTCCCCAACCCCATTTTCCCCCAAAATACGTGCCCCAGAACCCCCCGGGGAATTTTTTTTCCTTTTCCCACTTCCACTTTTTCTTCCCCACCGTCCCCACTACTGCGCCCCCAAAATCTCCAGGGAATCTTTTTCCTTTAACACCCCCAAACCTGCCCCCCATTTTACTGCGGGTTTTCCCTCCAGAAACCCCGGGGAATCTCTTCCTTTAAATTTCCCACTTCTAACCCCCACCTTTTTTTTTCCCCACTTTTGTTTTCTCCAGAACTCCCCAGGGAATCTCTTCCTTTCACTTCCAGCTTCTCATCCCCACCTGTCACCACTACTGCTGCTCCAGAAATCTCCAGGGAATCTCTTCCTTTCCCAACCTTCCAGCTTCTCCCCCCAACCTTCCCCACTACGTTTCCCTCCTCCAAAAACTCCCCCGGGGGAATCTCTTCCTTTCATGTCCAGCTTCTCATCCCCCCCTGTCCCCATTTCTGCTGTTCCCCCAAAGAACCCCCGGGAATCTTTTTCCTTTCACTTCCGCTTCTATCCCCACCTTTTCCCCCAAACTACTGCGCCCCCCTCCAGAACTTCCCCAGGGAATCTTTTTCCTTTATTTTTCCAGCCTTCTAAACCACCCCTTGTCACCAATACTGCTGTTTCCAGAAATCTCCAGGGAACCCTTTTCCCTTTCATTTCCCAAACTTCTCATCCCCCCCTTTGCCCCCAAACTACTGCGCGGGAAAGGAACTCCCCGGGGAATCTTTTCCCTTTTGGGGATTCCACTTTCATCCCCACCTGTCCCCACTACTGCTGCAGAACTCCCCAAGGGAATCTCTTCCTCTCACTTCCAGCTTCTCATACCCACCTGTCCTCACTACTGTTTGCCCCCAAACCTCCCCCGGGGAATCTCTTCTCTTCATTTCCCAAGCTTTTTTACCCCCACCTGTCTCATTTATGTTTTCCCGAACTCCCCAGGGAATCTCTGCCTTTCACTTCCAGCTTCTCATCCCCACCTGTCCCCCAAATCCCTTGTTTCCAAACTCCCCGGGGGAATCCTTTTTTTTCCCCTTCCCATTTCTCATCCCCACCTGTCCCCACTACTGCTTCTCCAGAACTCCCCAGGGGAACCCTCTTTTTTTTCCCCCAAACTTCTCCCCCCCCACCTGCCCCCACTATTTTGGCTTCTCCAAAACCCCCCCCCAAAGGGAATCTTTTCCTTTTTCATTTCCCACTTCTCTTTCCCCAAACCTTTCCCCCATACTGCTGCTCCAGAACTCCCCAGGGGAATCTCTTCCTCTCACTTCCAGCTTCTCATCCCCACCTGTCCCCCACAAATGCTGCTCCAAAAAACCCCCCAAAGGGGAATCTTTTCCTCCATTTCCCCCGCTTCCCCATCCCCACCTGCCCCCACTAATCCCTGCTCCAAAAAACCCCCCGGGGGGAAATCTCTTCCTTTTCCTTCCCCAATTTCCCCCTCCCCCCCCCCCTCCCCCCACTACGCTGCTCCAAAAACTCCCCGGGGGAAACTCTTCCTCTCACTTCCCTCTTCTAAACCCCCACCTGTCCCCACAAAACGGCTTCTTCCCAAACCCCCGGGGGAAATCCTTCCTTTCCCCCTTCCAGCTTTTTCATCCCCCCCCTGTCCCCACTATGTTTGCAGAATCCCCAGGGAAATCTCTTCCTTGATTTTCCAGCTTTCACCCCCACCTGCCCCCCACTACGGGCTGCAAAAAACCCCCCGGGGGAATCTCTTCCTCTGACTTCCAGCTTCTCCTCCCCACCTGTCCCCACTACTGCTGCTCTAAAAAAAACTCCCCGGGGAAAACCCTTTTTTTTTTTTTTTTTTTTTTCACCCCCCCCCACCTGTCCCCACTACTGCTTCTCCAGAACTCCCCAGGGGAATCTCTTCTTTTCACTTCCCAGTTTTCTCTCCCCCCCTGTCCCCAACTACGGCTTCTCCGGGAAACCCCGGGGAAATCTTTTTCCTTTCCTTCCAGCTTCTCCCCCCAAACCTGTCCCCCAAACTACTGCTGCTCCAAAACCCCCCGGGGGAACCCTCTTCCCTCATTTCCCAGCTTCTCATCCCCCCTCCCCCCCAAATATGCTGCTCCAGAACCCCCAGGGGAACTCTTCCCTCCTTCCACTTCTCACCCCCACCTTTCCCCCACAAAATCGCCCGAACCCCCGGGGGAAAATCCCCCTTTTTTTCATTTTTCCTCTTCTCCTCCCCACCTTTTCCCCACAATGCGCTCTAAAAAACTCCCCAGGGGAATCCTTTTTTTTTCATTTCCCCTTTTCTCCCCCCCCCACCGTCCCCCCCTCCCTTGTTCCCCCAGAACTCCCCAGGGGAATCTCTTCTTTTCACTTCCAACTTCTCCTCCCCACCTGTCCCCACTACTGCTGCTCTAGAACTGCCCAGGGGAATCTCTTCTTTTCACTTCCAGCTTCTCCTCCCCCCTGCCCCCCCACAACTGTTTTCAGAACCCCCCAAGGGAATCTTTTTCCTCGGACTTCCAGCTTCTCATCCCCACCTGTCCCCACTATTTTGTGCAAAACCCTCCCCAGGGAATCCTTCCTTTTTGACTTCCAGCTTCTCCCCCCCCCAACCCTGTCCCCAACTACTGTGCTCTAGAACCCCCGGGGGAACCTTCTTTTCATTTTCCAGCTTCTCCCCCCACCTTCCCCACTACGGCCTTCTCCAGAACCCCCCCAGGGAATCTCTTCCTTTCACTTCCAGCTTCTCATCCCCACCTGTCCCCCCATACGGGCTGCTCCAAAAAACTCCCCGGGGAAATCTTTTCCCTTCACTTCCAGTTTCCCTCATCCCCCCCTTTCCCCCACTAAGGGCGGGCTCCGAACTCCCCAGGGGAATCTCTTCTTTTCACTTCCAGCTTCTCCTCCCCACCTGTCCCCACTACTCCCTGCCTAAAAAACTGCCCAGGGAAAATCTCTTTTTTTTCATTTCCCAGCTTCTCCCCCCCACCTGCCCCCCATACTGCTGCTCCAAAAACCCCCCAGGGGAAATCTCTTCTTTTCCTCTTCCCAGTTTTCTTATCCCCACCGCCCCCCACTACTGTGCCCAAAAACTCCCCGGGGGAATCTCTTCCCTCACTTCCAGTTTCTAAACCCCCCAACCTGTCCCCCACTACTGCTGTCCAAAACCCCCCCAGGGGAATCTTTTTCCTCTCATTTCCCAGTTCTCATCCCCCCCCTGTCCCCCACAATGCTGCTCCAAAAACCCCCCGGGGGAATCCCTTTTTTTTCATTTCCCAACTTTCCTCCCCCCCCCTTTCCCCACTACTGCTGCTCTATAACTGCCCAGGGTAATCTCTTCTTTTCACTTCCATCTTCTCATCCCCACCTGTCCCCACTACTGCTGCTCCAGAACTCCCCAGGGGAATCTCTTCTCTTCACTTCCAGCTTCTTATCCCCACCTGTCCCCCACTAATGCTGCTCCAGAACTCCCCAGGGGAGGCTCTTCTTTTCCCATTTCCCAGCTTCTTATCCCCACCTGTCCCTCACTATTTGCTTCTCCAAAATTTCCCCAGGGGAATCTTTTCTTTTCATTTGGGTCACAATACATTTTTTAACATGCTTTAAAAACCGGTTTTCCATAAAAAGGAATTGACATGTAAAATTTTTGGGTCTTTTTAAAGCAGAGACACCCTTTTTAAAAAACTATGGGGTTTGCTTTTCCCTCTGCACAGAAAACTTTTCCCAAAAACTTTCAAAACCCACTTTGGGAAACGGTTTGGATACTTTTTATACTGTGTTTTTCAATACGCTTTTTGGATTGTAAAATGTATTGAAAAATGCCGTGTGAGCATCCTCTTACAAATTATGTACTATATTTCTAGGTGCCTGAAGTCTTTTATAGCAAAAGGGATCAATATTGGGTTTCTAAAGACATTTCTGTTTATGGCCAGTACAGGAATAGTAACACACAGTGACCATAATGCATTACTTTTTCTTAGGCGGTGAGAATCCTCCAAGATGACATGGCCTGTGACATAATTAAAATTGGGACACTGATTCATAATCGGGAGAGACTCCTTAGGAGGCGACAGCGTCTTTTGGGACCAAAAGGATCCACTCTAAAGGTATTTTTCCATTGCACACATGTTGAAAGATGTCTGTGTGTCTTGAGATGGCTTATTTATTCCATATTGTTCCCTCAGGCTTTGGAGTTGCTTACAAACTGTTACATAATGGTCCAAGGGAATACGATATCTGCTCTGGGGCCCTTCAGCGGCCTTAAAGAGGTAAACAGAATCCTTTTTTTATTGCTGCAAATTTATTTTTCTGTTTTGATATAGATGTTGAATGAGACTTTTGCCTTGATTAAAATTAGAAGCAACAAAGTCACAGCAGGACTTGGTTCTGCTGTACATGAAAGGGAAGGTATTACCTACGTTTGTTTCCTTTGTCAGCTAAAAGTAATGTTCTCATTGTAGAATATTTCTTTTGTTGTCTAAAGATGATTATGGGGTTGGCCATTATTTCTGATATGCTGCCCTGCATTTTTCAAGAGAAGTTTAGAGATCTGCTTCGTAGCCGCCTCATAGACATTATACATTGGTGTCTAGAGATGACTCATTGACTTCTATGTGTATGAGACATGATATATAGATTGTGCAGAGGTCTATGACCATCAGCTGTTTGGTGTTATCGCCCGTCAGTTTTACTATAGAAGTTATAGCTTTTTTTTATTGCAAATTCTGGCTGCAATAATGTGATGACTGCTGAGAAGAGATATCTGCAGTCTGTCTATTCTGCAGCTCCGTAGACAGCGTGACAACTGCAAAGCTTCAGGATATTTTATTTATGCTATTATCGCATGGAAAATGAAAAAAACTCAAATAATTGTAAAAAGGATTAAAGGGGTTGTCTCACTACATTGATTCCTCGTACCTCAGTCCAGTTTTCTTGGTTTCACTTTGAATTCAGGGGCGTGTTTACTGGCTTCCACTAGGCTGCAGTAGAAGCCAGGTCTGTCACTATAGCAACCAGTGTTGGCAGCCTATCATGAGAGACTGAACAGGTCTGTAGTTATAGCGACCTGAGGAGCTGATGCAGCCCATACAAGATGGGATATCTGAGAATAGGTAGGACACTGTTAATGGACATATATTGCAAAGTGACTTGTTTTTGCAAGATCTTTAACATAAAAACCAATCTTTGTAGTGAGACAACCCCTTTAACCTATATGGAGAGGTCTTTTGTTTGTGCTAAGACTTGAAATTGCCTCTATTGCCTGTGTTTTATTTTTCTTAATACATTTAATGGAATCTTGTTGCAGGTTAGGAAGGTGGTAATGGACACCATGAAGAATATTCATCCCATATATAATATAAAGGTAATATAAATAATATAAATTTTGATGAAAGAGAAGGTGTACTGATCACATATAAAAAGGTTTCTGAAGGAGGAACTGGTAATGTGTGACATAAAGTAGTGTGCATAGGTTGAAATTGTCCTGGTCATCCTGTAATTAACCCCTTCATGCAAAATGGTGTAACGTTGTCATGTTGCTATTAATAGTGAATGTAGTAGGCTCGCACACTGAGCTACTCCATATGTGGCAGGTGCTGGCTGTGAATTACAGCTGTCAGTGCACCCACAGCATATAAATAGATAGGATTGGCGTTGTGAAGGCCCCCAGGCCTGTCGTGATATGTGTTAACATGTGCTGCTGCGGCATGCTGGTATTGTAGTTACACTTTGCACAGCAGCTGCCTATAAAGTGGAATGTGGAACTAATGGGGAACTACAAGTGCCAGCAGCACATGTTAAACCTGTACTATACCCATACAATTAGTAGGTGTGGTATGGCGTGCTGGCATTTGTAATTCCACTTCAGCTGCCTACATTTGTTATGTAATACCATTTACTGCCATTTCCTAGATTTTAATTTTAAGAAGATTTACATTCTCAACTTCCATAGTCAGCTGCTGTGCATCATGGAACTAAAAGGGAAAGCGTGTCACAGAAGCACATGTTAAACACATACTAGTCTGCATGTGTGGAGTGGCATGCTGGAACTTGTAGTTGTAGAAATGTAAAAAGGGTGTTAACCCTCCTTTGCATTACCCCAAACTAAAAAAGCTAACTTTTAGCTAATGTACCTGTTGCAACTTACATAAAAGTTCAGCTTGAGAACAAACCTACAAACCTTATCCCATTTTGTTACTTGGGGACTGCCTGTATAGTCTGTCCTGTCCTAAAGTGGCTGATAACTGGGAGCAGTAGATTATATTTTGTTGCCTTACAGAGGGTGATTAGTTTTATGGCCACAATCCTCTTTGTGGGTGAACTCTGATTACTGAAAGTGCAAAATGAACTTCTGTTCTGTTTGAGTGTTGGAGATTACTGAAACTGCTCTTGGTCTTAATTGCTTTGTATGAATAAGCATGCTAACATTGTGATTTACACTTTTATATTGGTTTTTTGTTTAGTAAAATAATTGTCATCTTCTGTTACGACTTTAGGCTTTAATGATCAAACGAGAGTTGTCTAAAGACCCAGAATTGAGGACTAAAAGCTGGGATCGATTTCTGCCAAAGTTCAAGCATAAGAATTTGAGCAAGAGGAAAGAGCCAAGGAAAAAGAATATAAAGAAAGCATATACACCGTTTCCACCACCACAGCCTGATAGCAAGGTACAGCAACCTGAACATCATAAGATGCCGCGAGAGATTTCAGTAATCTAAAGGAAACTGTTAAACTCCAATTTACTGTATATGTTGTGAAGGCCCTAAGGCAGGGGTGCACAATCTTCTGGTCCAAGGGCCACATTATTATGTTGTACTCCTCCCTGTATGGCATTTCAATTGTAAATACCCAAAATGGCTGAGAGGCCTTGGTTCCACTTTAGGGACGGCCAGAGATCAGAATGTGGGGTCTCTTGCTTGGTACTCCAAAGAGGATACGAGGCGCCTATTTTCATGGTAGTTTTGAGGGTTATAAAAGTGGCTTTTTTTATAACTATAGAGAATAACGCACATATATTGCCTTCTCTCCAACTCATGTCCTCCTGTCTGGAATCTGAACCTACCGGGCATTTTACGGTATATCTTGTGGATGAGCCATGATTGTGTCAGAAATATTCATTTGAGAAAGAAATTCAGAGATAATCGAGAAACGTTTTTTGCTGGATTGCTTAAAATAGCATATACAGCCCTATAGTGCCAGCCATATAGTGAGCTGAATGCAGCTGTCAAAAAGTGAATATTCCTTTCTGAAGTAGGACACAGACAAAGCGTGTTTGTGTGCTGATGGGCGGGGGCCACACAGTGGGGCACTGGTGCTGCATTTGATCCTTGGGCCACATGCTCTGCACTCCTGCTGTAAAGCATGAAACGCATATTAGGTTACCGTAGGTATTACATGGGTCCCGAATACAGTATTGCTGTATATTGATGTGTTTATGGTATATAATGTCAGCTAGAAGTAGGCTTTAAATTCAGTGCTTCCAGATGTAAACTCTGTAAATTGAACAGAAACTCACTTACAAAATTGTTACAAGCTGAAATCCATGAGTATTAAAGGCAATGGGGTTCTGACATTAGACATTCATGGCATTTCCACAACTGATGATGCAGTCATTGGCTGTTGCTCGAGGCAGAGAATAAAAAAAAATGGCTGCTTACATTTGAGGATATGTTGATGATAATTTTAATGTCTTGGCAGATTGACAAAGAAATTGAAAGTGGTGAATACTTCTTGAAAAAAAGCCAGAAGAGAAAGAAGAAACTAGAAGATAAAAAGGTATTTGTCATTCTTCATGTTTGATACAATGTCTTAAAGCCATACAGATATTTTGTTAAGTTTTTCTTTCTGTTTCTTAGGCTAAAGAAGCTGAAGCAGCGATAAAGAGGCATGAAAAGAGAAACAAACCGTTTATCCCTCCAGAGGAAAAATCTGCTGAAGGGCCAAAAAAAGGTAATGGACTTTATGTAATCTGTTTCATCATGTTGTCGGTATATAAGACCTATGTTTCTGATTTAAAGGCAGAAAACAATTCATTAATTGTTGAAAGTTAACTAATAATAATACTCTCCACATTATGAGGGTGTATTTGAGTATATGGTGTTACAGCCAATCATTGTGAGGTCAAGAAAGAGACTGTTTTATTCTTTAACAGTTTTTTTTTTTTCCTGAAGTTATGATTGGAGTCTGGAGTGTCTCTCTCTGTATACACTATTGTACAGTGAAAGCTGTTAACGGTGTGTGGGCAGGGTAAGGAGCACTCTATCAGTCCTGGGTATCCAGTCATGGTTTACTCTATTTTACTGAGAGAATCTTGCCTCACATTGCATAACACTATAATTCACGTGATATCCTACTCTCATGGTGGAATAAATCACAAAAAAAGATTTGCCTTGAGTAAGGCAACATTCAAAAGGCTGGCGGATCTGATCCAACAAGTAAACTGCAATTCAGAGAAAATAAAAGTATCCGAAAGTGTTTATGGCCTTTAAAACTGAAAATGAGTAATGGTCAAACAGAAGGGGCACTTAAAGGGGTTTTGCCAAGAAGTGAGTTCCTTACCTGTGATCTGCTCAGTAGAAAAGATAAACACAGCAGGCTGAGTCACGGGAGGGGGGGGGATGGGGTCTGAGCAGAGAGCAGTGGCAGGGAAAGTCTACAATGTTTACACAAATACATTAGAACCAGTAGATTCTCTATACAAAAGACACAGAATCTTTCACCACAGCCCCATGCAAGCTCCTTCATGTTCCCTGTCATCAGATAAGAAGTACAAACACGCAAGTGCAGCCAGATCAGCTCCTGGTTGTGTTTAATGTAAACTGTCAGGAATCCAAGGGCTTATAAAGAAAGCTGAAGATCTGAGGTTTCACTTTTTGTAATCCCATATATTTAGAGAAGTGATTAAATAGCCATTTTGGAGGATCCCACGTCAACATTACATCGTGGCAAAACCCCTTTAATCTTGCCATCGGCTTATCTTCAGGTGTAGCATGTGTTAACTCTATAATGTCAAGAAGCAGTATTCGACAGAACTATACTACTCTGATATGGAAAAGCTCTAATAGAAATTCATTGTTTCCTTACTCCCAGCAGGAGATGCAGTGATATAATGTTGTCGCGTCATAACTGCAAACGTGTTAGAATAGATTGAAGACTGCAACTGCTAATTTAGTTACTCTTTCAAAGGCATCCGGTGCCAATTTAGTGCTATTGGTCTTCTGTATTGTGATAACATGATGTGTTTTCTGTGATTTGACATAGTGGCCATAAAGATGGGGTTGACTATGGCCAAATGATCACTTTTAGCCCTTACTTCTGTTAACCTGCATATTTGACATGGCCAAACACAGTAGGCCATCGGTCTGCAAAGTGTGGGTCTCCAGCTGTTGGGAAAATACAACTCTCATCATGCCTGCTGATATAGATTATATAAATGCATGATGGGAGTTGTAGTTTCCCAACAGCTGGAGGGCTGCACTTTGCACACCAATGCAGTAGTTCAGTTGGCTGGCAGTCAACTCTGGTGCTGCCTAACAACATCACTGCATCCTTATGTAACATTTTACATAGACTAGTTCAGATTTCTATCCTGGTAGATCATTAACAGTGTGTAATTCAAATTTGGCTGAATAATAATTGACTCCTTATCATTTGACATGAAAATACGTCATAATGTCAGTATGTATCGGGTTTACTTGCTGAGCCTGTTCCGTAAACAGCTGAGTTACAACTGGAACCTGCCACTAGCATTTGGGATTGGAGATGGTTCCGATCCTGGATGTTTAACCCTTTAGACACCATGGCATCTAAATGAATGCCATATCATGCTTGGTGAAAGCTTCCGTAGCTGCCATGTTTCTACTCCAGGATGTAATAGAAGGCAGCCATATTCTATTGCAGAACAGTGTACAAGCGATTGTGCCCCCGAGTGGTTAAAGGGATTGTCTCATCTCAAAGGTTCATAGGCTGCATGAATGAAATAAAGTTGTTTCTCTGCCACTTCCGGGTTGAGCTGTAATGTAATATTCACTCCCTGTATTTAGCCTTCTCTGTTATGTTTATCAGCTAAATTACCTTCTCCAAGGTCCTTTGAAGCTTCTCAACTAATGTAAACAATAGAGTAATTAGTCTTTTGTCTGTAAGATCAGATAAAATCAAGCCATCAGTGTTCAGAGCTCTGTGCTGTGCAACCTGTGTGATGACTTCACTCCCTGCATCAGATAGAACACAGCAGGGGTACACAGGTACGGTCACTAGGGGAACAAAGTGTACACAGGTCGGTCACTAGGGGAACCAGAGAGAGCAGAGAAGGTGATAAAATCACTTGTAGATCCTTAACAAAAAAAATGAACAATGCAATATATTTGGAAAACATCTTTTTAGTGTTCCCTACGTTTTGAAAGTTAATCTTTGTAGCGAGACAACCCCTTTAAGTACCCAATTGGGACTACAATTTTTATTTTTTTTGAACAGTTTAAAACACATCCCCTTAAAAATAGAAAAGTTACACATAATTGGTATCACTCTGTCCATAAATGTCCAATCTACAAATGTGTAACAACATTTAACCTGTATGGTAAACATTGTCGAAAAAAAAATTTGCATGTATCCCAAAATGTACCAATAAAAAAAACTACACTTCACCTTGCAAAAAAACATGACTGACTTAGATCCGTAAATGGAAAAACAAAAAATTATTGGTCACTGAAAATGGTGCTGTAGCACAAATTTTAAAAATAGAGAATGGTTTTTATTTTTTTAAAGCACTGAAACATAACAAAAACTCTACATAATTGGTATCGCCGGAAATATAATGACCTGCAGAATACAGATATGTGAATTATACAGAACGGTGAACTCCATAAAAATTAAACACCTGCAAATAAAACCCATTTAAGGCCCGGTTCACACGGCTTATTGCCGGCGTAATTGCGGGGACAGATTTCGCCCCGCCATTACGCCAGCAGCAGTGCAGCGGGGCGGGGGGCCGGCAGCGCGCCGGCCCCCTAGACAGTCATTATCTACGGCGTGTACGTGCCGTAAATAATTGACATGTCACTTTCTCCCTCCGCTGCGTATTCGCCGAGCGGGGAGGAGAGACGGAATCCATAGTTCTTTATGAGAACTGTGGATTACCGTAGTTACTGGGACGGATTGGAGCCGTACTGCAGCGCAAATACAGCGTGCAGTACGGCTCCAATCCGCGCCCAAATAAGCCGTGTGAACAAGGCCTAAGTGTGTTTTTCACATTCCACCTCAAACAGAATTTTTTGTTTTGGTGTCCTAGTAATGGTTCCACAGTCATTAAAAAGTACATCTTGTCCTGCAACAAAACAAGCCCGCATACAACTATGTAGATGGAAAATTAAAAGTTATGGCTCTTGGAAGCTGGGGAGGAAACAACTAAAATGTGGCAGTTAGGGGTTAATAATAATAAAAAGTTAGAATAGAAAAAAAACTACTTTTTGTGTCTCCTTTTTGAAATGTCATATGTACTGCATAATGTTGGATGGGGAGTATAGAGTGGATCCTGGCAGGTGGCTGGTGTAAGCTGCTACTTAAAGCATTGGAGATGACCATGATCACAATGTTTTACCACTGCCGTGGTCAGTGTGACTGTTGTGTGAAAGCCACCTGAGCATCCACGACGTTTTTGTGATCCGTTTTACAATTGTCAGTGTGATAAACATTGCTTTCAATGGCAAAAGTGCATCGCTGTTCACACGAGTGATCGTCGATGCGCTTTTTGCGATCCGCTCTTCGGATCCGTTTTAAGAATTGACATGTCAATTTTTCTTGCGTTTTACGCAAGAGAAATCCCCATAGGAAATAATGGAGTGCGCTTTTGACATCCCGAAAGCGGATCCAAAAGCGCAGCATACATTTGGGTGCGTTTTGGATCCGCTTTCGATGCCAAAAACGCTTCCGTAAAACGCATTGGATTTAAATTAAATATAAAATTTGAATATTATGTTTGGGTTATTTTTTTGTATCATTTTAATGGAAGGGCTAATTTTTCTGATGCAATGTGCTATTGGAAAATGCCTTCATTCTACATGGGTAAAGGAGAGGAGGATGTTGTCAGTCCCACAGCCCCCAGCATACCACCGGATGCACATGGACGTCGGGTCTCTAAGTTTGAAAACTATTGGTTGATTTAAAAATTGGGGGGGGGGGGGGGGGTTCTAAAATCATAGGTGTATGTACAGTTGATTGACACGAGGTAAAAAAAAGGGTCTTTTCTTGGTCATTGATAGGTTATATTATATTTAAATTGCAGTTTGATAGGTTGATTTAAATAAAGCATTGAAAAAACGGATCCGTAAAACGCATCCAAAAAAGGATCACCTGTTGCGTTTTCTGGATCCGCTTTTTGGATGCAGTTTGCATCCAGTTTTAGCAGGTTAAAAACGGATCCGTAAAACGCATCCAAAACGGATCCAAAACATCGTGTGAACAAGCCCTAATACAGTTATGTTGATGAAAAAACAATGGCCCTTGGAAGCAGGATTGGGAAAAAATGAAAATGTTTTGCCTAAAATTTCTGTCAGGAATGGAGTAATGATGCCTGAGATTTCTATAGGTTTAAAACCCAAAATTATGCCTGAAATAAGACACCTGTGCTGCACTTATGCTCTCAAAGCTAAGAAAACAAATTACATACTTAATGTGTTTTATATTTTAGCTGCTGCTCCCAACAAGATTGATGTGAAAGCCATTAAGGAAAAGGTGAAGAAGGCTAAAAGCAAGAAGCTGGGTGCCCACCCAGAGGAAGTAAAACAGAAGCTGCTGGAGTCGGACAAGACAAAAAAGAAGAAGAAATGAAAGTGTCTTGGATCTATGAACTGATACCCTGTAATCTGATTCTTTTTCTTCCCCAATGAAAGATAAATACATACGGAGTCCATCAGAACTTTGCAACTTACCAAAAAACTCACTGCGCTATAAAGGTCAAGTGAAAGCAAGCTTAAATATGATATATAATATGATATGTGTTCACTCATCCATGTCGTGTATATATATATATATAATATGTCATGTATGAGCGGGGCTGCACCAGATATCTGGCGTCTTTTCAGCCCGATATCAGGCGCAGCCCTGTTCATACTTTTTTTAATGCGCCCGAGGGGGGATGTGCGGGAGGTGGGGCGCACTAGAACTGTAGCGAAGATACATGTTTGTAGCTTTGCTAGGGCATTTCTGGGCGCATTACAGCTGGAACAGGTATACCACTTTCAAAGTGGTATACCTGAGCCAGAACTGTCGCCTGAGCACTGGAATGTGCCTGATTTATGACCAGCAGTAGAGTGGGTTCATAAATTGGGTGCATTCTATGCCCTTATTATGCGTATGACACTTGATGTGTTCGCCAAATTTCATGCATGTCGCCCATAGTGTTACCATTTGCTATTGTTGTGTGACAGAGAATATAAACTCTAATTCAGTTTTAAAGAACTATGTTCATTCTCTGGTGGAGATATTATTACTATCATTTAAGACCATAGAGTAGGGGTTGGAGGGATTTTACTATGGTAATAAGCCAGGACACACTTCTGGAAACACAAAGGGAGCACTTGCCTGCAGGGCACAAGACAGAAGTAAAGTTAATTGTCTCTGCTAAGCTACATGTATGAATGGTAACATAGTTATGTTTGAAGAGAACCTGTCACATAGGTTATGCCCCCCTTGCTGAGGACAGCACTAGCTAGTGACAAACATGTTGTTTCCAGCACTGTGTCCCTTATTCTTTAGCTGGAGTAGTTTCCTCAAATCTGGCAGTTCTCCCAGAAAAGAGTCTGCTTAGTTAATAAACAGGTGTTAGCCTGCCCACAGCTAGCTCCACCCACTGTCAGATAGCTCCCGCCACTAATGGTTGATTAAACCTTTTACTCTGAATAGGTAGAAACCTGTGAATAAATGGGTGGGCGGGGCTAATGCCTACTCATGAATAAGCTGGACTGGCAGAACAGGATGCAGACTGCCAGGTTTGAGCAGTAATGGTTCTGAGACTAAGGTACACAGCGCGGGAAACAGCATATCTGATAACAGCTTGTGCTGCCCTCAGCAAGGAGGGCATAACCTATGTGACAAGTTCCCTTTCACGGAGCCCAATCTTCAGGCTTAGGGTGGTTATATAGTAGTGATTGACATATCAGCTCTGACATTCCTAGATGACCCTGTTAAAGGGACAAGGCTAACAATGTTTTAGACAGTAGGGCAGAAGACTACAGAGCTCTAAAGGGTTAAAAGGGTTGTCTCACTACATTGATTCATCTTGCCTCAGTCCTGTTTTCTTGGTTTCACTTTGAATTCAGGGGCATTTACTGGCTTCCACTAGGCTGCAGTAGAAGCCAGGTCTTAAAGGAGTTGTCTCACTACAGGCTTTCAGCCTACTTCAGTGTGTCTGGCACCATAGGATTTTTGAATTCAGGGGCGTGCTTCTTTTCTGTCTCTTCGCCTCCCCATCCCCTTAGCACACAGACAGCTCTCCCCCCTCCAACTGCAGTAACTTCTATACAGCAGGGGGAGGGCGAGGGGGGTTTGCTGCCAGTTAACCCTGTGTGTGCCTGCCTAGATCTGCTGAATCAGCTGCACTGTGATGTGGCTGAGCTCTTGCTGCTCCTCTCCACAGAGTCAGGAGAGGGCTGAAGCTGTGTATGCTAATAGCAGAGCAGGGGGGATGTAAGTGTTCCTATACCCCCTGCTTAGCATACAAATCCCCACGGACATCTCAAGCAACAACAAACAAACCCTGTCAGAACAGACACAGGGCAGCTGTGAAGTAAGTTACTATAATCACAATGTGTCACTAATACAGCAGAGCAGGGAGGGATATGAACCGTTCACATGCCCCCTGATCTGTTCTATTAGTATAGTCAAAGCTCCACAGACACATTATGATTATAGTAACACACTTCACTGCTGTCACATCCTACTGACCACAGATCAGCCTCACCTCTGCTCAATCTGTGTAGAGAGCAGGAGGGAGCAGGCACACACAGGGTTAATCCAGGCAACACAGACACAGAAGCTGGAGTAGAGCCCTCCCCCTCCCTTCCCTACAGAAGCATCACAATTGGCCTCATACTGTGCAGGAGGGGCTCTGTGTTCTGACCTGTATTGAGAAACTGATGAGTCACCAGCACTGGCTGCCAGTGAGAGAAAAATCAACAGGTCAGTGGCTATAGTGATCTGAGGAGCTGATGCATTCCTACTACCAGGGATAACTCAAAATCAGTAGGACATTTGTAATGAACATATATTGCAAAGCAGCTTGTTTTTTAAAGATCTTTTAATTAAAACCTAATCATTGTAGCAAGACAACCCCTTTAAGCTATAGCAACCAGTGCTGCCAGCCTATTGGGATAGATCAAACAGGTCTGTAGCTATAGCAACCTGAGGAGCTGATGCAGCCCATACAAGGGGATATCTAGGAATAGGTAGGACACTGTTAATGGACATATATTGCACAGTGACTTGTTTTTGCAAGATCTTTAACATAAAAAGCAATCCTTGTAGTGAGACAACCCCTTTAAGGTTTGTCAATTACCTAGATAAACAAACTCTTCTGCTGCGAATAAGACATAGCAAGGCATAACATTACCATGGTTGGCCAGGACAGCTGGAGCAATGAGAGCGCAGAGAGATGGTTGGTAACCCAAGGAAGCTTGTGTACACAAGCAGGAGATGAGAACTACTCTAGCTCGGAAACCAAGCAAAATCAGAACAGTAATGTATTTGGTAATAGTCTTTTATTTACTTTTACCTACATGATTAAAGCTAAATCAAAGTGGTGAGAAACCCCCTTTCAAGCATGCTTTCCATTCACCTTTATAATGGTGTGTTTGGATTGGTTTGATTGATTTATTCAATTAGGATATTTGTGTTGCACATGTTGTGTTCACACAGTTATTTGTAATACTGGACTTTTTAGCCAAGTCTTGGTTTTCTTCCATTAAGATTATATTTGTAAAGTGAAAATATTCCGGTTGTAATGCTCTGTTTTAGAAGGTGTGTAATTCAAGGGTATGTCCACATTTTGTGCACAGTTTTACTGTTTATATATATTTTGTATATATTAAAAAATTAATAATAACTTTAAGTACATTGATTTACTTTTGCTGTACCGATCCTTAACTACGGTCTGTATTGGAATCCATTCACACGGCAGAATTGTACATGTATTTAAATGCAGAATCCAAGTGTAATCCCGCTGTGAAATCTGTACCATTATATTTAACGAGAATCCTCAATTTAGTTTTTCGTACAAATTGAATTAGTAAGTATTTGTGTGGGGGAGGAGTCAAACACTGACATGAGTTATTGCTTCAGATTCTGCATTGTGTTAACAGGACATGGATTAGCCCCATTGGAAAGTCCTTTAGGCCTCGTTCACACGGCTTATTTGGGCGCGGATTGGAGCCGTACTGCGCGCCGGATTTGCGCTTCAGTACGGCTCCAATCCGTCCCTGTCATTACGGTAATCCACTGCTCTCATAGAGAACTATGGATTCCGTCTCCTCTCTTCGCTCGGCGAATCTGCCGGGCGGGAAGAAAGTGACATGTGAATTATTTACGGCGCGTACGCGCCGTAGATAAAGACAGTCTATGGGGCCGGCGAGTTGCTGGCCCCGCGGCTGCCGGCGTAATTGCGGGGCGAAAACCGTCCCCGCAATTACGTCGGCAATAAGCCGTGTGAACTGGGCCTTACAATGCAAGCTGTAAATAAGGATCAGCACAGGATGAATAATTGTGTATTTGCAAATATATTAATATATTTATATTCATTTTTTCTGTTGACTGTAGAAAGGTCCAAGGGCATTTCTCCTCAGTGACTGATGCCTATATGGTTGCTTATATAAGCATGGCTGTCAGGCATCGAGTCAGTCTGACCACATAAGGCCATCAGTTGAGATCAGTAATTTACAAGTTAAATATTTATGTGGCGAAAAGATTTCAGATATAAATCTGCCTAGCTCCTCCTGCTCTGTAATATAGTGCCTGTAATGTGACAGGTTCCTTTGTCCAATATATGCACTGCAGTTTTGGTTTAACCCCTTAAGGACCCAGCCTGTTTTGGCCTTCCTGACACCCATTTTTGAAATTGACGTGCCCTTTTTATGTGAGAATAATTTTTTGACACTTTTATCATTCTGTGTTCGAGATTGTTTTTCCAGACACATTGTGTTTTAAAATTTAGTAAGAAATTTTTTTTCCATCAACCCTTGTTTTTTTTGTGAAAAATTTCCAAAATTTCATAAAAATTTGGAAAAATTTGGTTTTTGAAAGTTGCAAAATTTCTGCGTGAAAGACAGAAAATATTCACCACAAAAAGTTTATAATGCATCTACATATGTCCCTTGGTTGGGCATAATTTTTTAAATGTTTTTTTTTTTTTTTAGCATTAGGGGTTTAAAAAAATTTAGTAGTTTTTTCTCACATTTTCAAGAAATTTTTCCCAATATACTTTTTTTTTGGGGGAGCACTCCGTTTGACGTGGCTTTGGGGGGCCTGATGTTAGATACCCCATAAGTGAGCTTCTGAGAAACTCCCCCTTAACGAAAATTTTACAACATATTTAGGAATTTTGATAACCTTCAGATATTTCAAAAAATTGGCAAAGTGGGGGTGAAATTTCAAAATTTCTTTTTTTTTTGCAGATTTTAATATTTATCCATTTTTCCGGGAAAATACGGTAAATTGATGGGTAAATGCAATTTTATATAAATTTCCCCCCGGGTTGCCTTTTTTTGGATATCCTTTTGGGGCCCCTAGGCATTTTTTGGGTCAACCTAACCCCCCAGAATGGAAAGAGCCCCTACTATATTTCTGGGGTCCTTTTTCAATAGATTTTTATTTAGGCCATTTGGGTTTTGGGGGGGACACCCTAGGTGCAAAAACTTAATAAAACACCCAAAATTAGACCGCATATTGGAAACTAACCCCCCTTTAATAAATATATCGGGGGTTTGCTTGAGTTATAGCCCCAGGGATTCACAAATTTTTTTTGCATAAGGGGGAAAAATTTAAAAATTTTTTTTTTTTTTTCCAATAATCTGAATTTTTAGTTAAAATGTTTCATATTAAAGGAACCCTGGAAAAAAGAACCTAAAACTTTGTTAAGCAATTTCTTCCAATTTCGGAATACCTAAATGTGGGTGTAAATGTGTTTGGGGCTGGCAGGGGTTTTAAAAGGGGGGGGGCGCTATTTGGTTTTTGGGGAAGCAGATTTTGGTGGGGCCATGTGCATTTGAAAAGCCCCAAGTGCGAAACAGGGAAAAACTTCCAAAAGTCGCCCCATTTTGGATTCAAACCCCATCAGGGTTTTATTTAGGGGTGTATGGCATTTGGATGCAAGGTTTTCCCATAGGTTTTTTTTTTTAGCTTGGGCAATGAAAATGGGGGGGAAAAACGCTTTCGGTCATTGTTTTTTTGGTTTCAATTTTAAGCTTCCCCTTTTCAGTGAAAATTTGATGTGTAACTTTTTTATGGGGGTCGGTAAATTTTTTTGTTAAGTTTTTTATTTTTTTCTGTTTTTTATTTTTTTCCCAGTAGAAATAGTCTAAAAAAAAATTACATTTTTTATTTTTGTCCTTTCTGAACCCTAACTTTTTTTTTTTGCTGTTTGCGGCTGTGTATGGGTTTTTTTTTTGCGGGAGAGTTGAAGTTTTTAATTTTTTTCCTTTTATGGGTGCATATGATGCTATGTTTACTTTTTTTTAAAGGTTTTTCTGAGATGTTTTGAACAAAAAATACGAAATTTTGGGTAGTGTTATTTTTTTTTTTTTATAGCGGTCATGTAAGGTATATATGACATGGTACTTTACTCGCAGGTCAATGATTCACCCATACCCCAATTTGTATATTTTTTTATGTTTTACTGCTTTTTTTACAATAAAAACACTTTTATTCAACCCGGGGAAATTTCTTTTTTGCATCGCCATAGTTGAGAGCCAAAAATTTTAAAGTTTCTGTGCTTGGGCTGTTAGGGACTTGTTTTTTGCGAGAGGGGTTGACGTTTTTTTATTGTATATTTTTGGGGGGAAAGGCTTTTTATCGCTTTTAAAACCATTTTTGGGGCCGGGTGAAGAAAATTGCAATCCTGTAGTGTTTTTTATTTTTAAAGGGCTCACCCGTGCAGTATCCGTGTAAGTTGTTTTTTTGGGTCCCCTTTCGATTATGGGGATCCCTATTTTTATAGTTTTTTTTTGTTAGAAACATTTAAAAAAAAAAAAAAAAAAAAGTGGTTTTTTTTGTGTAAAAAATATTTATGCTGCTATCTTCTGAGGCTATACATTTTTTTTATTTTTCCCTATAAGAGTGTATAAGGATTTTTTTTTGCGGGGGTGAATGAGTTTTAATTGTTTCAACTTTGGCGTTTTAGGGGTTTTGATGTTTTTTTTTCCCTTTTATGTGCTGCGGGATAACAATTTAATTCTGTGATTGTTTTTTTTTTTTTTTACGGGTTTTACGTAGGGTTAATTAAATGACGATTTTTTAGGCAGGTCGGGGTTTGCACGCGGCGGGGTACCAAATTGGGTAAATTTATTTATTTTTGATCTTTTTTGGGGGTTTGGCGTTTGTAAAGGGGAAAAGGGCGGTTTTTACGTTTTTATTTTATTTTTCGTGTTTGTGTTTTATTGTTTACTTTTTTTTTTTCTTTTTTTAATTTTTATTTTAAACTTTTCCTTTGGTCTCTCTTGTTATTGCGACCCGTCCCTGCGGTAAATTAAAGGGGTTAAAAACCGCAGCCCCCCCCCCTCCCCCCTCCCCGGGGTGGTCCCCGGGGGAGGGCGGGGGCCCCCACGCTGCGGGGGTTTTTCGCTGTAATATACAGCTGAACCCCGCGCGATCGGCAACTTGCTTTTAGAGTTCGGCGATCCTCAGGACGTATCCAAAATCCAGGTGCCCGTAACCCCCAAACGACCCGGAAATGCATACGTTTTAAAGGCGTGAAGGGGTTAAGGAGAACATTTTGCAAACGTAATGTTTTAAAATCATTTGTTACCTTTTAGTGCAAAGTCTTTTTTTTGGTTACATCTTACAAGTATGTTTTGCCCCAAATGTGATGCTGTATGTGAGTTCATCTGCAACTTCAGTGTACTAAAATCACTATAGAGTAGTTCTAAACAATCTATTTATAGAGTTCTCTTCAGTCCTAAAATATTAGATACAAATTAACTTTTGTTTAATTTGTGCAGGATAAAAACTTAGATCTGTATGGGTTTTCCAAGAAGTTACCTATTTATGCCTGTTACCTATTTATTTTACCTGTTATGCTCAGTACTGTATGAGGGAAAAAGGGGCAGTTTTTCCCCGCAACCCCCTTTCAATTTTGTGATCTTTACAGTTTTTTTCCTTACTCTAGTAAATAAAGGGGCTTTATGTATAGAATTTTAAGTAGCTACATTGAGTCAGAGGGTAACATTTTTTCTTTTAAACACAAGGTCCGCAGGAACTTAATTTTGGATTTTTTTTTTTTCCCCTTTTATCAATGCATGTAGCTCATTGAGTTTTTTTTTTTTTTTTTTGCCGTTTTGGGCTTAGTACTAAATGTCCAAAAAAGGACAGGGTAGAATGGCCCCGGGGTTTGAACACTCGTAGTGCCTGGAAAGAGAGGTGATGTTTAGCATGTTTTCGACCAAGGCTGAGGGGGCTCTCAGCCCTGGTCGTATCCCCCGGAGATGGTGTAAACAATGGATCACTAAAGGAGCAGTAAAAAAAAATGGTCCAGAATTTTAATAAAAATGAAAGGTGAAAAAAGTTTGTTTATTTTAAAAGGGTTGTGCAATTTTTTTTTTTTTTTCAGTAATGTGTTGTTTTCTATATTTTTCCTCTTTTGCTGTAATTTTGTTGTGAGTTTTGTAAAAGAGCTATAGGATTTTGTGTGTAGGAGCCCCCCCCCTTCAGAGGGTTAGTTCTTGTGTGTGAGTTGCACAAACTCAGGGGAAATGCCATAAAGTGATTTTCTGCAGGTAAGAGACTGAAAGATTCCCCTTGGTTAACTCAGTGAGAGCCCCTGTTGTGAGCTCGCATGCTTATTGTTGCAGGGAGGCAGTATGTTTTGGAGTCCAGAGGGGGAGTACTGAATGTCCGCCCCTCTGGCTCCAGCAGGGCTGCCCGGGAGAGGTGACAGGTGTGCAGTGTCTCGTTCTAATAGGATCGTGCTTTTGGCTGACGATTTTTGCACAATTCAAGATTTTTTGCTAAATTTTAGTTAACTCCTTCTGACGTTAAAAAAAAGCTTTTTATAAAGGATTTTGGGGCAAGAATGTTTTTTTTTTAATTTTTTTTTTGGGTAAAATCCCTTTTTTACAGATTTTGACAAATAAAAAATTTGCTTTGACGCAAAAAACCTTTTAATAAGAGGAAAAAGGGGAACGCGTTTTCATAAAAAGGGTATTTACTTTTACATACAAAACTAAAGAGGAAAAAGACGTAGTCAGGGGGAACCGAAAAGAAGGAGGAACTAAAGGGGAATGATGTAGTAGGGGGGAAGCTTTTACTGAAAGGTAAAAAGGAAGTGTGAGGGGGAATGAAAAAGAGGCCTAAAGGGGGAAGCGACATGGCCCAAGGGGGAAAATTTAAAGAGGTGTTATGGAGGGGAAAACATGAATAAGGAGGAAACAAAAGGGCGATGTTTAGGGGAAAATGTTAAAAGGAGGAATGGGGAATGTGTGTTCAAACGGCGTAATGAAGGGGCTAAAGGGAGGATGATGTTGTAGGGGGGGCTTAAAAAAGGGTGTGTGTTTCAAAAGGAATGCAAGGAAATTAAAGGGGACAAAAGTCAGACAGGGGAATGGGAAATGATGTATGGTAAGGGGAAGAGACATAAAGGGGACCAAAGGGAACAAATGTCATAGGTAGCCTGCAGGGAGGCTAAAGGGGCGAGTCGGGGGCTAAAAGGAAATGTGTTGTCAGAGGGAAACGACGTAATGACGGGGGGAAAATAAAAAAAGAAGATGTTTTAAAGGGGAAAACCCTTTACGGAGAATAAAAAAATTGGTTGGGGGGGAAACCTCAGAGGAATAAGAGGGACGACTACAGACGGGGGAAACTGAGAGGACCCCAAAACATTGGCGGGAGTTCAAAAAAACGACGCTAAGGGGAACTAAAAAGTGTGATTGGGGGAAAGCTCATGCAGGGGGAACTAAAAGAGGAACGCGTTGTCATAAGGGAAAGTACATGACAGGAGGAACTAAAGAGGAACTGTATGTCATAGGGAACAAATACATACAGCGGAAAAAAGGGAAAAACAAAGTATGTCTAAGGAACGAATAATGACAGGAGGAACTAAGGGGGGAACAACTACATGACAGGAGGAATAAAAGAGAAGTTATGTAAGGGGAACAGTACATGACAGGAGAACAAAAGAGGAAGAGTTTTCAGGGAAACGAGTACATGAAGGAGGAAACAAAGAAAAATGGCTTAGGGCGAGGGGGGAACGACGAAAGACAGGAGGAACAAAAGAGGAATGATGTATGTAAGGGGGGGAAGAGTAATGACAGGGGGAACAAAGGAACGATTTATGTCAGAGGGGAACATAAAGACGGAGGAAAAAAGAAAATTTTGTAAGGGGAAGACGTACTGCGGGAGGAATAAAGGGGAAATGATGTATGTAGAGGGGGGAACGACGTACTGACAGGAGGAATAAAGAAAAATTGATGTTCAGGGGGAAGAACATGACAGGAGGAACAAAAGAGGAAGTGTTGTATGGGGGAACAAATACAGGGGGGACAAGGAACAAAAGGAACGAGGGTTTGAAAAGGGGAAGAGTACATGACGGGGGGAAAAAGGGGAAACGCGTATGTCAAGGGGAACACGTACATGAAAAGGAGGAATAAAAGAGGAATAGTATGTCGGGGGAAAAAAAAGAAAAAAAAAAAAAAAAAAAACAAGGAAAAAATTTAAAGAGGAATGATGTTTCAGGGAACGACTACTGACAGGAGGAACAAAAGAGGAATGATGTTTTTCAAGGGGAAAAAAAAAAAAAGGGAAGAAGAGGAATAGGGGGAAGACACATGACAGGAGGAACTAAAGGGAACGATGTACTGACAGGAGGAACAAAGGGGAAGATGTATGTCAGAGGGGAACAGTAAGCGGGAAACTAAAGAGAAATTATGTAAGGGACGAGTACTGACAGGGGGGAACTAAAAGGAACGAATTTTGTCAAAAGGAAAGACGAAATGACGGGAGGAACTAAAGGGGAAAGAGATGTTAAGGGAAGACGTAATGAAGGGGGAATAAAGAGGAACGAGTTAATGAAGGAGGAACTAAGGGGAAGATGTATGTCAGGGAAAACGCGACATACGGGAGGAACTAAAGAGGAAAGAGTATGTCAAAGGGAAGAGTACATGAAGGAGGAACTAAAAGGAACGAGTAGTAAAAAGGGGAACGACTACTTGACAGGGGAATTAAAGAGGGGAAAAATGTTTTTAAAAGGGAAGACCATACAGGGGGAATAAAGGGGAACAAGTCATGACAGGAGGAACAAAAAGGGGAAATGATGTATTCGAGGGAAGACGTACATAACAGGGGGAACAAAGAGGAAGAGTTGTACAGGGGAACGAGTACATGACGGAGGAAACTAAAGAGGAAGATTATGTAAAAGGGGGATGCGCAAGGGGGAACGAGGAATAAAGGGGGGAACGCGTACATGACAGGAGGAACAAAGGGGAAAAGATGTATGAAGGGAAACTACATGACAAGGAACAAAAAGGGAAGAGTATGTCAGGGGGAACGACGTACAGACAGGGGAAATAAAGAGGAATGATGTTTAGGGGGAAGACGACAGGGAAAGGGGAATAAAAAGAATGATTTTTTCAGGGGGAATAGGCTACGGGGGAACAAAAGGGAACGCGTACATGAAGGAGGAATAAAGAAAATGATGTTTTTCGGGGGGAAACAAAGTCATGACAGAAAAAACTAAAGAAACGATAAGTAAAGGGGGGAACGATGTCATGACAGGGGAAACAAAGAGGAAAGTATTCAAGGGGGGAACAAAGACATGACAGGAGGAATAAAGAGGAATGAAGTATGAAAGAGGGGAACAAGTAACACAGGAGGAACAAAAGAGGAAGATGTGTTAAGGGGGAACGCGTAATGACGGGAGGAATAAAGAGGAAGAGTATTCAAGGGCAAAAAAGAAAGGGAATAGGGGGAAAAGGACATGCGGGGGAACTAAAGGGAAAAGATGTACAGAAGGGGAATAAAGAGGAATATTATGTCAGGGGGGAAACGCGTACATAAAGGGAGGAATAAAATGAAGTGGTTTTCAAAGGGGAACACGTACAAAGGAGGAACTAAAGAAAAAAGATGTTTTCATAAGGAAAGACGACATGACGGGGAATAAAGGGGAAAGGGACGTATGCATAAGGAATGACGGATGCGGAGGAAAAAGAAGGAACGCGTACGACAGGAGGCTAAAAGAGGGAATGATTATGTCGGGGGAAAGACGTACATGACAGGGGGAACTAAAGAGGAAGAGTATGTCAAGGGGGAACATGTACATGACGGGAGGAAACAAAGAGGAACGAAAAAAGTAAAAAGGGGAAAGACTACATGACAGGAGGAATAAAGGGGAAGATGATTCAAAGGGAACAATAACTAAGGGGGAATAAAGAGGAATGATGTGTTCGGGGGAACGACGTCATAAAAGGGGAACTAAAGAGGAATGATGTATGTCAGAGGGGAACTAAAGAAGAATGATGTGTATCAGGGGGAATGACGGACATGACAGGAGGAAAAAGGGGGAACATGTACATGACGGGGAACTAAAGAGGAATGATGTAGTCAGGGGGAACGACGTAATGAACAGGAGGAAATAAAGTTAAAACGATTGTATGTCTAAGGGAACGACGAAAACATGACAGGAGGATAAAAAAGGAACGATTTTTGTCATAAGGGAATGACGAAATGAAGGAGGAACAAAGGGGAAACGACGTATTTTCAAAAGGGGAAGAGTACTGACAGGAGGAATAAAAGGAACGACGTACATGACAGGGGGAAAAAAGAGGAATGATGTATGTCAGGGAAACGACGTACATGACAGGGGAACAAAAAGGGAACGACGTATGTCATAAGGGAATGACGTACATACGGAGGAACAAAAGGGGAAGACGTACTTTCAGGAGGAATAAAGGGAACGTGTTTGTCTAAGGGAATGACTACATGACAGGAGGAATAAAGGGGAACGACGTACGACAGGAGGAACAAAAGAGGAAGAGATGTCAGAGGGGAACGACGTAATACAGGGGAACTAAAGAGGAAGACGTATGTAAGGGGAACGACTTACTGCAGGAGAACTAAAGAGGAACACGTATGTAAAGGGGGAACGACGTACTGACAGGAGGAACTAAAGGGAAACGATTGTATGTATAAGGGAATGACGTACATGACAGGGGAACAAAGAAGAATGGGGTTATAAGGGGGAATAAAAGGACGACAGGAGGAAAAAAGGGGGGGAACACGTACATGACAGGAGGAACTAAAGAGGATTGATGTATGTCAGGGGGGAACGATGTACATGAAGGAGGAAACAAAAAGGGAACGACTTATGTCAGAGGGGAACAAAGTACATGACAGGAGGAAAAAAAGGGGGAATGAGGGTAGTCAGGGGGAACAATGTATACGGAAGGAAAAATTTAAGGGGAAAACAATGTATATCAGAGGGAAAAAGTAACGACAGGGGGAAACAAAAAGGGGAAGATGTTTCAGGGGGAAAAAAGAAAAAAAGATTGTATCGGGGGGAAAAAGAGACATGATGGAGGAACTGCTTTTTCAATAGATTTTTTGTCCACTCAGCAGTGATTTTCAACCGTTAGTGTCCGGGGAACATGGTCGGGTGTGCCCGGGGGGAAATTTCCCCCCAAAAACTTGGGGGGCGCCCTGGTTTTGGGGGGGCCCCATTCCCAAAGGGGCGGGCAGGGGGCGTGCGGTCCCCGGGGCGCCGGGGTCCCTCCCCCCCGGGGGGGGGGGCCGCGGCCGCCCCTGGCCCCCCGGGAGCCCCCCTGATCTGCCAACTTTTTTTATAACAGGCGCAGAGCCAGCAGTGCAGGGAGGGGGGGGACGGATGTTCCTGCCTGATCCCCCCCTGTTCAGCGTCACAGGGGCCGGGCACAGCTCTCACCGCCCCCCTGTGACGCGGGGGTTCCCTCGGCGGGTAGCTCTGCCCCCGATGAGCCCCGGGGAGTGCTTCGGCGCAAGCAGCGTGATGACGTAGCTTTTTACACCGCTCTGCACTCCCCACTTTACAGCCGGCCCGGGGCGCGGCCCCAGGTGAAAAAACTTTTGTTATTTTATAATTACTTCAGGGGGCATCCTGGCTACAAGGGGGCCACACTGGTACAATGGGGGCATCTGGCACAAGGGGGCCCACACTGGACAAGGGGGGGTCCTGGTTAAAAAGGGGCACCCGGCTACAATAGGGCACACGGGCCCAAAAGGGGGCACAGGCTAAAAGGGGGCATCCGGGCTGCAAGGGGGGGATCATGGCGCAAGGGGGGGTCACTGGTACAATGGAGGCACATTGGCTAAAATCATATTATTAACTTTTGTTAATATGTATGTTTTGTCTTTTTGGTGCCATTTTGGGGGTGGGTGCCCGGGATTTTTGTTGAAAAAAGTTGCCGCGGCAAAAAAAAGGGTTTTGAAAATCATGCACACAGTGTACAAATTTCTAGAACACTTTAGTCCCTTTTGTCCACGACAAAATGGAGAGCTTGGGCTAAATACCTCCCCCTCCTTTTCCTCAACAGCCAAAGGGGGGAGGGGGGGGGTAGATGAATCACCTGCAGAAGGCTCATCCCCCATTTTCAGCAGTTGGTTACATGTTTTTCAGCAATTTTACAAAAGGCGCCCCGTTTTAGGTTAGCTCCCCCTTTTGGTGGAAAAAGGAAATAGTACAATTTCGTATTTAATTTTAAATTACCACTAACCCAAAAAAAAAAAAAAAAAAAATGCCAAAATTTTTAACTATTTTGGAAAACCATTTCAGCCCCCCCCCCCAAAAAAAAAAAAGACGCGATTCCCCTTTAATTTTCAAATTCCCCCGTCAATTTTCTTTTTGGAAAACCCTTTTTAAAAGAAATATTAGTTGTTTGGTGGGAAAGCAAAGATAAATTTGTAACTAAATCGGATGAGTGGGCCAAGAAAAAACATTTTCCAGACCATAACGCTGCCGCCGCCAGCTTCTGTTTTTCAGCAATAGTTGCAGGGTGTTTGTTCTCTGTTTCTTGCCTGATATACCAACATCTATCTGGTTAATGAAGCAGAAAAGTTTACTCATCAAAAAGGAGCTAAGACCGGTCCACAGACATTTATCCTTTTTGTCAAAAATATAATTTTTTGATATCTGAAAAAAATTTTAAATATCACTTTTTTTTTGTACTGTTTTTTTGTTTTTTTTTTTAGGGTTTAGAAGGTGTAAATTTCTGGTTTTGTGTCCGCAAAAAATGACACTAGCATCCCCTTTTTTTTTTATTTAAGGTCAACGAGCGACGATTAAAATTTAAAAGTAATGCTTGTGTGCATTTTAAATTTTACGTAATACAATTCAAAACACAAAATAAACAGCTTGACGAAAAAATCATTTTTTTTCAAGTTTGAGTTTTAAAAAAGGGCCTTCCCCAAGAGCAGCGGTCCCCCCAACCCCTTTTTTTTACCCGGGGCCCGGTTTTTAGGGACGACAATTTTTTCCCCGGCCATGGGGGGGGCGGGGGTTTTGGAGGAGGTTGGGTTTAGAATCACACACAAAAAAAACCCCCAAAAATGTAACCCGGGCATTTAGGGTTCTATGGGGTTTAAATGATATTGTCAGCTCTGTGGGGCAGCATTTTACATGTGTATAAAAAAACAGTCATGGCCAAAAGTTTTGAAATGAAAATTTTATTTCACATGATCTGTTTGCCTTGGTTTTTATGTCTGTTGTCAGAGTTTTTATCACATACAGAAATACAAGTGAATAATTTTGATTAACAAAGTTTTTTTGACGAATGAGTTAATCAGCAAGTAATATTTGCAGTGTTGCCCCTTCTTCAGGCCCTCTGAATTCTCCTGGCATCTCTCAATAAACTTTGGCCCATTGACTGATAGCAGTCCATTCTTGCACAACCCTGTGGCTTTTTCACAATTTTTTGGGTTTTTTTGTTTTCCCCCCTTTCCTTGATGATTGACCAAAATTTCAAGGGTTTAAAGATTGGGGAGTTCCGGGCCCTGGCCCCAAAATTTTATGTTTTTTTCCCTAGGCCCATTTATTTTCACCTTTGCTTTATGCAAGGGCCCCATTGGGAAAAAAGCATTGTTGATCCCCCAAAATGCTTTTGGGAGGTTGGGAAAGAGCTCTTGGGGGGAATTCTGGTAACATTTTTTATTCATGGATGTGTTTTTGGGCAAGACGCTAAGAGCCGTTCCTTGGTGGAAGCAACCCCACACATGAATGGTTTTGGATGCTTTCGTGGCATAGACATACTTGTGGTATCGCTCACCTTTTCTTCTCTGAAAAAGTGTTTTCCAGATGCTCCAAACATTCGGAAAGGGGATCTTTAGAGAAAAAAAAATTTACCCAGTCCTCAGGTCCACTCCCGTACCTTTGGGGAGAAAATCAGTCGTCCTATGTTTTTTTGGGAGAAGTGGCTTCTTTGCTGCCCCCTTGCACCAGGCCTTTTTCCATGGGGTCTCCGCCTACAGTGAAGAGATGCACCAACCGCCCGCTGCCATTCCTGAGCAAGCCTTTCCTGGGTAGCCCGATTCCCAGCTGAAACACTTTTTTGAGACGGTCCCGGGCTTGCTGGTCTTTTTGGGCGCCCTTGGGGCTTTTTGGGAACAAAGGAACCTCTCTCCCCTTTAATTCCTTGTGAGCGAAAAATTGTTGATGAGGTGCAATCTTTCTACTGCGATACTTTCCCTTTAGGCAGTTTTTTTCAGTGCAATGAAAAAAAGACTGCAGTTTTCTTTAGAGTAACCCTGGTTAACAGAAAAAGAAAACAATGATGCCCGCACCAGCCTCCCTTTTAAAGGGGCCGTGGTGTGATTCTTACTTAATCATTACAGATTGATCTCCCGCCCGTCCTATAACACCCACATTGTGTTAATGGGGGAATCACTGAAAGATTTATGGCCCTTTTTAAGCGGTGCAAGAAGTTGAAATGTGTTTTGGGGGAGAAAGTTCATTTTCTAGGCACAATATTGGGAATTAGCAATTAATTGCTGTTACAGCTGATCACTCTTTATAACATTCTGGAGTAGTCATATGCAAATTGCAATTATGTAAAAACTGATGCAGGACTTTGTACAAATTAACATTGTATCATTCTGTCAAAAACTTTTGGCCATGACTGTACATATGTAATAAGCTTCTGTCATTATAGAGATATAGCCCCTGTATGATAAATAAATCATAGCCCCCCCCCCCCTGTATAGTGATAAGTTTACATAGCTGCCCCAAGTGCGAGATAGTGATGCATAGCTAGCTGCCCCAGTGGCGAGAGTGATGCATAGCTAGCTGCCCCAATGGCGAGCGTGATGCATAGCTAGCTGCCCCCCGGGCGATAGTGATGCATAGCTAGCTGCCCCAATGGCGATAGTGATGCATAGCTAGCTGCCCCAATGGCGATAGTGATGCATAGCTAGCTGCCCCAATGGCGATGCATAGCTAGCTGCCCCAGTGGCGATAGTGATGCATAGCTAGCTGCCCCAATGGCGATAGTGATGCATAGCTAGCTGCCCCAATGGCGATAGTGATGCATAGCTAGCTGCCCCAATAGTGATACATATATAGCTGCCCCGGTAGTAATGACACATAGCTGCCCTGGAAGTAATGACACATAGCTCGCCCCCAGTAGTAGGATAGCATTAGTGCCCCCCAGTAGTGAATTATTACATACGTAGTTGCCCCCAAGTAGGCAGCCAGGCAATAAAAAAAAAAAAAAAACAGTAAAAGTAGTCACTCACCTTACCCGGATCCTCGCCGAGCTCGTCCTCCCGGCGCAGCGAGCGGCGCAGGGGTGTGCAGGGGTCACTGTGCTTATCCCCGTGCGCCGCTCATCATTGTAGATGAGGAGATCAGGTGAGCGCCGCTCTGACAGCGGAGATGGAAAGCAGGTCGGTAATGCACATCTCCTGCTTTCCATGTAGATTGCAGACGCACATGAGCGCAGCTGCTAGGTCTGCGCGGGCCGGATTTATGTGGCGGGCAATGTAGTAGGCCGGCGCTCGAAGTCAGCGGGCGGCCGCATCTGGTGTAGACGGCGCCACGGACTGGAAGGGCATGGCGCTATGGCCGGTGCCGGTCCGCGGACCGGCGGTTGGGGACCCCTGCTCAAGAGGATCGCGTAGCAACCAAATGCTAGATTTGCTCTTTTTTTTTTTTTTTTTATCCAAAGTAGACAACCTGCTTCCCCCATCATACACCAGTGTCTGCAGTTCTTTTCATGTCTGGTGGCAGACACGAGCAGTTTAAGTAGTTGACATAACTCAGCTGTTCTTCTGGGATGGTTTTGATCAGGGTCTTAAGTCAAACACCCTAAGGGTATGTTCACATGGCGGCTTTGTGTGCGTATTTACGCACACATTTCACCACCTGTTGTGCTTTATATATGGCCAAATGCGTGCCGCAATTACGGTAATTCATAACTCTGAGCACTATGGATTACATGTCGGAGGAGAAGTGACATGTCAATTGTACTGCCGCCCGGTCCCCCCCCCCCCCTTTGCTTTGGCTCCAAAACACACAGCGTATTCTATACGTACCACAATAAGCTGTGTGAACATACCCTTAGGCTTTGTTTAGACTCTGCCATATTTCCCCACCATTTTTGATGTTTAAAAAAAGAGATTTTTTTTTTAGTTTACCCAAACTGCACCTATATGTTCCAAATTTGACTATAAAACATATGTAGTTCTGAATAACTCTACAAGACTTTCATGTATGCATTTTTTTTAATATATAAAAAAATGAATCTTGTTAACCTAGTCTTAATGGTCCAATTTACTGCAATTCATGCACTTTATGATGGCAGTATCCACAGGTGCTGGAATTTTTTTTCAAAGCCCAGCACCATTTCACCATCATATTCGACCAGCTCTCTGTAAAAAATATTGAGACGTCTGACAATGGTTTTCTAAAGTGGTTTTTAGTGGTCAGATCTACAGCTATCTTGTAGGGGGCCTCCCTTGCAGCTTTACCTGGGTAGTACTAAAAACAGTGCCTTCCTTTTTGCCTAAAGCATGTGCTGTTCTCAAATTAAATGGGAAATTGGCATATTCAGCAATATTGTCAAGTATTTTAAGTTTAAATTAAACACAATAATATAGTTAAAGTGCAGAAGCCTCAGCTTATTCATAAGAATTACCCCACTAGACCCTTTTGTGCCTGCTTCCCTGTGGCTCTTAGATTTTACTTAAAGGGGTTTTGCCACAATCTAATGTTGACATAGGATCCTCCAAAATGGATATTTAATCACTTTTCTAAATATATGGGATTACAAAAAGTGAAGCCTATGAGAGCTACAGCCTTCCTTACATGCCCTTAGTTACTTAAAAGTTTACATTAATCACGACCAGCAGCTGACCTGGCCACCCTTGCTTGTCTGCACTTCTTATCTGATGACGGGAAACATGAAAAATTCCAAGGGACTGTGGAGAAAGTGCAATGTATGAGGCTTTAGGCTGTATAGACAATCCACTGGTTGTAATGTTAGAGTGAACATTGCAGACGCTCCCTTATTTCTCCCTCTGTGCTCCTTGCTGCTCAGCCCTCTCCCCTCTGCAGCATTCATGATTTGTTTATATTTTCTCCTGAGCCAGATAAGAGGAAAGCAACTCACTTCCTGGCAAAACCCCTTTAATGACCACACCATTTAGTGGTGTACTAATATTATTCACCATTCTGGTGCTCCTAGAGACTTGGCAAGAGTGATGTATGACAACACCATTGCGGAGCAGAATGGGACAAATCTGTTTACAGACAAATCTGCCTTTATATAGGACTAACATATCAGCCTACATGCAGATCTGGAAGGCAAATGCTGTACACAATATCAGTTATTTAGCAGACATCTAGTAGTAGTGTGCAATTCTACATGGGTCTTTGATTTTACTGCAAATTACATTACTAACACTTATATAAGGATATAAGACTGCAGTCCCACTATACATCAAATACATAAAGTTGCCTCACTGATGTAATTTGTGTAGGTACACAAGAACTAACTTGGTGAAAGACAATCTGCTTTTATATATACTGGCCTCCCCTGTCATGTTTTTAAAATATTGATATAATGTTAGAGTTGGTTTGCTTTGGAGTAGTAGACCTGTATAGCCATATATCAGTCCTGTGTAATGCATCCATGGGTTAACTGTATAGACTTAACATAGTATGCGACCCCATAGGAGTCAGTTAGTTATTGGGTAACATGACATGTATGGGGTAAGTAAATAGGAATATTGGTGAATAATAATTAGCATGGTTATGCTAATAACTTTTTTGGTTGGACAGAATTTAATACAAAGGTTTTAGAAAATTCTATGATTTTCTAGGTAGAATATCCTACACTGTTTTGCTGCTCCTAAGCACAGAGCAGGATTGATGGTTTCTTGTACAGTGTATGATGGACAGCACAATGCACAGGTAGAACACAAAACAAAGTCTTCTCATCCTGTATATAATATATTATAAAATTCATGTTATATCTGCTCTTACTATTTTATAAAGTAATAGTATTTCAGACTTCTGTACATCATAACTTAAAAAGTTCCCTATATATTCATGAACAAACAGTACTTAAAAGTAAGGCATAGTGTTTTTTTTGTTCGCATTTAGCTCAGTCTTTCACATTGCGTTTTCTTAGCCCATCAATGGTATGTCCTGGTGTCTGATCCTGCTCATCAACTTCAGAACGGTTTTCTTCTTTACAATGAGAGATAACTGACTGAATGGTTGGTTCTTCTAGAATAGGGTTCTGTGCAGGCAAATTAAGATCCTCCCCATCAAGCTTTGGAACATTTTCTATCTCACTTTCAGGATTCTGAATGTTTAATGAATTAATGAGTTCCTCAAGTGTATCTTCACTGGACTGATTTACTGTAAGAATAAGATTTGGTTAATAACATTGGCGCAGCTCAATAATAGAGAATCACTTTTTTTCATTGCACTGATGCATTCAAGCAGTATCTCAGTTACTGTAATTAATTGTTCAGATAAACCAAACTGTTTAAGAAATATATATACAAACACACACACACACAGCGGGTGAAATAAGGATTGAACACATGACCAATTTTGTAGATATATTTCTGAAAAGTGCTTATTAACATAAAATTCTCACTAGACGTCGGTAACAACCCATTCAATCCACACAGGCAAAGGAATCAAACCATAGATGTCCATAAATTCAGTTGTGTGTAATAATGAGAAATGATACAGGGAAGAAGTACTGAACACAGGATTTTGCCCCAGTCTTCCAAATAAACACTCTTTAAAACCTGAAGTTTCCATGGGCTCCTATGAACTCTGAGCTTTAGTTCCTTCCATAGATTTTTCTATTGGATTCAGGTCAGGTGATTGGCTGGGCCATTCTAGCAGCTTTAGCCTCTTTCTCTGAAACCAATTGAGAGGGATCATGGTCTTGCTGAAATCTCCACCCTCATTTCACCTTCATCATCCTAGTACACTGCCGCAGATTTTTATCAAGAATCTCTCGGTACATTTGTCCATTCATCCTTCTTTCAATTATATGAAGTTTGTCAGTGCTATACACTGAAATATATCCCCACCTCCAAACTTCACTGAAGGTATGGTATTTGTGGGGGTGACATTCAGTGCCTTTTGACCTCCAAACACAGTGTGGGCTATGGTATCCAAAGAGTTCAATTTTGATCTTATCTGACTATTCTCCCAGTATTTCACAGGGTTGTCGAAATGTTGTTGAGCAAAGTTTAAACTCACTTGAACATGTTTTTTACTTAGTAATGAAGTCTTGAGTGCCAAGCATGGGTAAAGGCCATGGAGATTCACTGCATTTACTTATTGTTGGCTATGAAACAATTGTAGCTGCCGATTTTCTTGTCTTTCTGTAGCTCATGGCGCTTCTGCTAATTCTTTTCACTCTGTCTGAAATCTTGTGGGGAGTACTGCTTTATGGTGAAATGATGATGTTTCCATTTCTGAATTACTGCCCCAACAGTGCTCACTGGCACCTTCAATAGTTTAGAAATTCTTCTGTAACTAATGGCATCAGCGGGTTTTGCAACAATAAGGTTGCAAAGGTCTTGAGACAGCTCACTGGGTTCACCCATTATGAGAGGTTTTATGTGAGGGACCTCGGTAATAACACACCTTTTTATAGGCCATCAGTTGAACCAGCTGATAGGTGGCAGGATTGCTTTCTAATTACTGTTAGGGGGTGTACACACGGCATTTTTTGGATCTGAAAAATGGCTCCAAAACGGATCCAACACGCAGCTGCGTGTTTGGATGCAGCAGGATCGCACCCTATAGTTTAAAATAGGGCTCCTGCTGAGTCTTTCATACTAAGAACGGACATGTCAATGCGAAAGACGGAGTGAGACTTGTGTGAATGACGATGCAGGTTTCTAATAAAAAAAAATGTAAAATCACATTGCTATTTATTAGATACGTGTTTGGGTCCGACGGACGGATCTAAACATGTATCTAAAAGCGTATGTTCACACGGGCTCAACACGCCATATGGACAGACCCACAGATTTCAGCTCGTGTCATGCTGCTTCATGGCTTTTTGCACCTCCTTCTTCATGTGTTCAATACTTTTTCCCTGTGTCATTTTTCATGATTACACAATTTAATTCACGGCTTGATTTCTTTGATTGTGTGGATTGAAGGGGTAGTTACCGACATCTAGTTAGAATTTCATGTCAACAGTACCTTTAGCAAAATATTTACATAGAAAATTGGTGACATGTTCAATACTTATTTTACCTGCAAAATTTTATATATGTTAAGCTTTTGACCAAATAAACATTGAATGTGAAGCTGTGGGAGTGATGAGCTGGCTGGCAGCAGGAGCCAGGCTCTCCAATGAATAGTCAGGGACCCTTTATTACCATGTAGTGCATTAAGCATGGTCTATCTGCTATTGCATCACTTGTGACATTTGCACAAGAACTGAGGGCCACCTGTATGAAAACGGTTTAGATCTAAAACTCACTTTTTTGCCCAAACAGTTTTCATATATGTGGCCCTGAATGCCTGCAACTTCCTTTTCATTGGCGAACCTGAGCACATCTGCATAGAAGTGAATGCAAGGTGGTGCATGGTAATTGTTCAGTTCCCTTTAGCTGGCACAAATTGGCCAGTGGAGAAAAATACGAAAAGTTGTTAATGACCGCCCACCAACTACAGATGGCAGGCGGTGAAGGTCCTCTTTCTGCAGCAACAGAATGACACAGAAGGCAATGTATTAGCAAATATGTATATACTATTATTCTGTAATGGAAATAAAAATACAAAAAGTAAAAAACATTAAAAAAAAAGTGTAGAAAAATAATTGTTTAATTAAAAATTGTGCCTACATTACACATTCACATGACCATAATAACCTGTAGAATTAATCAAACGGGTTATTTAGAGTGGAATAAAAAAAATTTATAAAAAAAAAAAAAAAATGCAGAAACACTATGCTCACGTTACCAAGAAAGAAAAATCTGCAGTAGTTAATATGTGAACTCAAATTACACCTTCAAAAAGTACAACTGCTACCTCATATAACCGGATCATTGAAATAAAAAAATAAAAAATAAAAAAAAAGTTACGACCATTGAAAGGCAAGGAAGCAGAAATTGGTGCTCAAGAGGTTAAAGGGGTCCAAGGTCAAGCAGCTGCACACATGCCTACACTTACCATTTAAAAGCCGGCTACTTCTGGATTGTGGAGTAGTAGAAAGGCGTCTACTACTACGGTTGAATCTGGCTTTCGGGTAGCCTAGAGAATTCTAGCAACCAGAAGGCAAAGTGTCCACTTTACAATTTAAGGGAGGCAGGATACAGAATGGTGATGTTTGCGATGGATGGACTAGGCCCTTCTAGATGGACCCAAACATACATCTAGCAATGAGCAGTGTGTTTTACATTGCTTGTGATGTAAAACACACATTGGCGTTCAGACAAGTGCTCGCCGATGCGTTTAATTGCGTCTTTCGGATCCGTTCTAAGAATTGACAGGTCAATTCTTGATCCGAAAGATGCAGCAGGAGCCCTATTTAAAATTCTAGGGTGCGATCCGGCAGCAGCCGAACACGGACCTGCGTGTTGGATGCGTTTTGGATCCGATTGACGCTGCATTTTTGGATGCGATTTTCGGATCCAAAAATGCAGTGTGAACATACCTTAACACTCTAAAATCTTGTGGAAAATGTCACCAGAAGAGTTGATGCCAGAGCCACAAAAGAGGACCATCTCTGTATTAAAGCGGTTTTCTCACTATGCAGTTTCACAGTCACAGCCAGGTTTCCCTTCACTCTGCTCCCCTCAGGTTGTGGGTGGTTCTATAGCAGTGATTAGCATATTTAGCCTCTCTCTAGCCAAGACATTACAAAGAGCAGTGCAGGAGATCTAATTTGTAAGTAAACAAAGCTGCACAATGAAAGCAAAGGCTTATCTGTAAAACAACGGATAATCTTGTTAGTGATAATTTGTTTTTCTGTCTGTGCAATGAGGACACTGCTCAAATCAGATAACCGTATGGTCTGGTATACAGGTTACCAAAGAAAGCTTTGTGTACTCAAGAGCACATGAAAAAAAACTTGAGTAAAGTAAAATCTATTGACCAATGTATTTAGAAAGAGTCTTCATTTAATTGTCCCTTCATGTAGAAGGTTAATCTTTGTAGTGAGAAAACCTCTTTAAAACACCCACGGTTTTGGAATGCGATCTTCAAAAAGCTCATACAGATGTGATGGCTGTAGGTCTACATATTTTCATCCATACAGTGTATAAGACTTGGCACCAAGAAATCATTTTAATATAATGATGTAATCAAAAGTATTTAACCTCTATGACTGACACCGTTAAGACTTGGACATTTAGACCTTTACCTGATTTATTGTTAGTAGTTTGATTCATTCCGGTTTTCTTCATTATTTGTCTGATAGACTGTAGCTGATTCATTATTTCATCTTTCTGCTCAGTGGCCAAAGAATTCACACTGGAAAAAAAAGCACAATGGTGATTTGATACATCAGAAACTTCAATTATAAATAGTTGATTTCAGCTGAAGGTCAAAGTAACCCAAAATGCTACATGACAACCTCCGAAAAGGATGTTGCTGTGAAAGGGAGCCTATCACATTGAACATACTATTTGACCAGCTAGCAGTAGATTATAGAGCAGGAAGATCTTGGTGTTCTGTTAGCAACTACCCAAAAAATGTCACATTAATAACTCCATTCCTAGAGCAGTCTCTGTGCACGGCAGGTATTGGGGGCTTGCTCCTGTCCAACATTTAAACCTTTGATTACCGCAGTCTGAGACCGCAGCATGAGCAAAGGAAATTCCCCTGGTCCATCAGGTCACATGGATTCAGAGTGCCTAAAAGGAGACTGGGGAAGGTCTTCACCATCAGCCCTGGCAACCTAGAGCAGCCACATAGCTGTATTTGTAGTAAGCCTGCTGTTAGGGCACACTGTGTTTTGCCCTAACAACAGCGTGTATCATAGGACATAGTGTATAATGTATTAGCATACAAAATTATGCTAATACATTAAGTAAAGTAAAAATAGTAAATCCTTTAATGGGATGAAAAAAAAAAAAAGTTAAAAATAAAGTAAAAAAAGAAAAATGTAATGTGCATATATATTACACAAAAATGCTACACATATGGTATACAAGTTATTGTATTAATCTGTAGAATTTAAGTTATTTAGTGCAAAATGTAAATAGTGTGTAAAAAACAAAAAAGGTGAAAAACTTTTTATAGTCCCGGCACAAAAAAATAAAAATGTACAGTAATTTATGTATTCTCAAACTACGCCCACAAAAAAAATACAACTTCTCATAATTAAAAGAAGGCCTAATACAGCTGCATCACTGAAAAAAAACACACACAAAAAAAAAAGTTATGAATGCTGAAACGCAACGACAAAAACTAAAGAAATTTAGCTGGTCATTAAGACCTTTTAAGGCCTGGTGGTTAAGACTATGTTCACACGGCTTATTCACGCCGTAATTGCGGGACGAATTTCGCCCGCAATTACGGCGTTTGCTCCGGAGCAGGGGCGGAGGGGCCGGCAGCTCGCCAGCCCCGTAGACATTCATTATCCACAGCGCGTATCCCACCAGGATAATTGACATGTCACTTTCTCCCCATTCGCCGTATTTCGCGAGCGGGAGAGGAGACGGAATCCATAGTTCTCTATGAGAACTGTGGATTACCATAATGACTGGGACGGATTTCAGCCGTATTTCGTGCAGTACGGCGCGAAATACGGAACTAAATCTGTCCCAAAATAAGCCGTGTGAACATAGCCTAAGAGTTCAGTAGGCGGTGTTGTCAATGATTGACAACCTTCCACATACGAATGTGCAAACTGAGATAGCTGTCAATCACTGATAAAATTGTCCACTGGACTCCTGGACTCAGAAGAAGCAGGAATTTTAATCAAATACAAGTTCTACTGAATCTTTCCCTACAAAATTACATATCAGTCTGGTAAGACTCCTTTATAACTTGCTACCAGCAGATCAGATAGCATGTTCAATTTGACTGGTTGCTGCAGATTCACTGCTTAGAAGGAATCTGAAGGTCAGTGAGCTTGACAGCTTTTGTCCAGAAGGGTTGTCTTCTTTACCAAAACCTCAAAAAAAAAAAAAAATACAGCCTTTTATTCACCAAGAACCAATATACAGAGGGGTGCTTAAGTTGGTGCATAGAAATATCCATAGGAAGATTGTTTCAAATAAGGTGGTTTAGGTCTGGCGTTTGCTATATTTCAGTCGCTGCTGCCTAAGAAGTCCTATTTTCTAGGTATTCATTCATAAAGATCTCTATAGTTCATAGAATGTTAACCCCTTAACCACTGTCCACCAACTTGTGATTGCAGGCAGATTTATAACTGCTTCTGGCTTTTTAAGTCCCCATAGCGCTCAATGAGCAGAATGTCATGAACAGAGGAAGCAGCAATGTCACAACCTGGTGACAAGGTAGTATTTTAACGTGTTTAATGTAGTATGTCCAAGTAGCAATACTTACCAATTGGAGAGTGGATCAAGCTGAGTAAGCAGTGAATTTAGCATTTTCTCTGTTTGGGCCAAGTGTCTTTCTAGTTCCAAAAGTTGGCTTTCTAAATGCATTAAAAGAGAAGACAGTTATTAATAGCTAAAAAGCATGTCATGGACCTATACAATTAGTTAACTATTTTAGGATGGGTTGGGTGACACTCCTGAACACTAGTCTCCCTAGTTATGCAACAATATACAAACAATGTCCCAATGGTAGCAAGATTGGTGATATATACTATGATAAATGTAATACAGTTTGATCCAAGTTGATCACTGGTTCATGTGAGGTGAACTCCTGTGCATAGGAAATAAGCCCTTGCCAGGGGGTCCTGCTTCAAAAAGGACCTTTAGGGCTTGTCCCCCCCACGGCACGTTTTTGCAGACGGTTTTCGGCTTTGAAAATAGTCTGCAAACCGGCTGACAAACTTTTACACAGATCCTAATGGAAAATCCGTGCAGCGGTCCCCTATGCACGGATTTTCCGCCGGCCGGTTTCTTATATTGTCGGCGGTCTGAAAAACATTGAGTATGTTCATTATTCTGCCCGGTTTTCAGGCGGAATATGAACATTTTAATGTGAAACAGCAGAGAAAAGCCGCCCCCCTGCGGCCGAGTGCTCGGGATTTCTGACCGGTATTTGCACTGTGCCGTGTGAACGGCCCCTTAGTGTTCATTCAAAATGTCTAGCAGATTCCTTGAAGGCAAAGGGATCACCAGTCGGAGTTGATTAGCAGATGAAAGGCATGAGTCAGACAACCTGGAGCTGTGATTTCATAGAGAATTATAGAATGTCATACCCACATACCGGTTCCATATTTGGGAGCTCTGGAACGAGACGCATGCCCATCTGATTCTCAATCGTTTCCTGGACCTAGGGATAGGGATATAATGACAGCTGCTAGTAGGAATCTGGCAGCAAAGCTGTGTTTGGTTTTAGTACATAGCTGGGGCTCAGCGAGTTCCGAGGGTACCAGAGCCATCTTTCTGTGGCCTTCGCAGGAGAAGTTAGCACCCACCCAAGATTATGAGGTTAAAGCTACTCGGCCCAGAGGGGAAGGGGCATCAAACCATCCCAGGGCATGACTGGGTGTGACCAGCTTAGGTAAAAAGCGTGTGCCCAGCGGTAGCTTGCTGTTTTCTTTTGAGGGGTGTTATGCCGTGCTAGCATATTGGAAGGAACCGAGAACCTGCAAACACACACACCCTATATGGCTGCACAAGGCTAAGGCCTAATACCAGGTAACCGACTTGTAAGGCCATGTCCCCACGTCACAGAACAAACCGTCTGATTATCCGACCGGTATTTGCTCTCCTTTGGGGCTGTTTACATGGCCGCAAGGGGACGGCTTTTCTCCACCGTTTGTGGAGAAAAGCCCTCCCCCTCACATTGACCTGTTCATTGTCTGCCCTAAAACCGGGCGGAAGAATGAGAATGTTCAATGTTTTTCGGACCGCCGGCGGTCTAAAAAGCCGTCTGGCGGAAAATTAGTGCAGTGGGAACTGCTGCACGGATTTTCCATTAAGGTCCGTGAAAGTTTGACAGCTGGTTTACAGATGGCTTTCAAAACCGAAAACAGTCTGTAAAACTGGCCGTGGGGACATGCCCTAACTTGTCTGCTATATACTGTTTGTAACCCCGTACTTGCAAATCTGACATTCTATATATATATATAATATATATATATATAATATATATATATATATATTTATTTTATACACACACATAACATATGTATATGTGAGAGGCCTGTAATTGACAACATAGTTAGACCTCAACATAGTTAGACACAAAATGCTGGTATGCCATTCCTCCATGCAGATCTCCTCTAGAGCAGTGAGGTTTTGGGGCTGTCGCTGGGCAACACAGATTTTCAACTCCCTCCAAAGGTTTTCTATGGGGTTGAGATGTGGAGACTGGCTAGGCCATCCAGGACCTTGAAATGCTTCTTATGAAACCACTCCTTCATTGCCCTGGCAGTGTTCTTGGGATCACTGTCATGCTGAAAGACCCAGTCAAGTTTCATCTTCAATGCCCTTGCTGATGGAAGGAGGTTTGCACTCAAAATCTCACGATACATGGGCCCATTCATTCTTTCATGTACACGGATCAGTCATCCTGGTTCCTTTGCAGAGAAACAGCCCCAAAGCATGATGTTGCCACCCCTATGCTTCACAGTAGGCAAGGTGCTCTTTGGATGCAGCTCAGCATTCTTTCTCCTCCAAACACGACGGGTTGTGTTTCTACCAAACAGTTTTACTTTGGTTTCATCTGACCATATGACATTCTCCCAATACTCTTCTGGATCATCCAAATGCTCTCTAGCAATCTTCAGATGGGCCCTGACAGATCCTGCAGTGCCAGACGTGTCCCCCTGCTTAAGCCAGTACAGGAGTCCCTGGCGGCATAGTGTGTTGCCGATGATAGCCTTTGTTACGTTGGTCCCTTCACTCTGCAGGACATTCACTAGTTCCCCCTGTGTGGTTCAGGGTTTTTGCTTATCGTTCTTGTGATAATTTTGACCCCACGGGGTGAGATATTGCATGGAGCCCCAGATCGAGGGAGATTATCAGTGGTCTTGTATGTCTTCCATTTTCTAATTATTGCTCCCACAGTTGATTTCTTCACACCAAGCGGCTTGCCTATTGCAGAGATTTAGTCTCCCCAGCCTGGTGCAGGGCTACAATTTTGTTTCTGGTGTCCTTCGACAGCAATTTGGTCTTCACCATAGTGGAGTTTGGAGTGTGACTTATGGATAGGTGTCTTTTTAGACTGGCAAGTTCAAAACAGGTGCCATTACTACAGGTAACGAGTGGAGGACAGAGGAGCTTCTTACAGAAGAAGTTACAGGTCTGTGAGGGCCAGAAATCTTGCTTGTTTGTAGGTGACCAAATACTTATTTTCCACCATAATATGCAAATAAATTATTTCCAAATCAGAGAATGTGATTTTTGGGATTTGTTTTCACATTTTGTCTTTCATAGTTGAGGTCTACCATTGATGTCAATTACAGGCCTCTCTCATCTTTTTAAGTGGGAGAACTTGCACAATTGGTGGCGGACTAGGTAACTTCTTTTCCTCACGGTAGCGTTTTGTCTAGTGTGTCCTTACGGCAATTAAGTGTTCAAATTTAACCTTGGGCTGCTCTATTACCTTGTTTCACGAATCCACATGCCCGTGTTTTCGGTTTTAGATTATAAGCTACCGAGGATGGTTTCTGGGC
The DNA here is from genome assembly GCA_025379985.1 of Phyllomedusa bahiana. NCBI lineage: Eukaryota > Metazoa > Chordata > Amphibia > Anura > Hylidae > Phyllomedusa > Phyllomedusa bahiana. The sequence goes on along the minus strand of JAODAL010006883.1, from coordinate 30,743 downwards.
CGATATAATCTAGTTAATGGACCGAGCTTATATCTAACGAAGAACTGGTTGCAATATACTGGGCTGGCAGAGTTCTGTTTCACTGGTGCTAGTGAAAAGGGGTCTCTATGCCAGACAGGATTGTGGGAGAGTGTTGTGCCACTATGTACAGCAGCTAGCATGGCTGTAAGGGACTCAATATGGTCCTGATGGGTGTCTGGAGCCATACTGACTGCAGTGTATCCCACAGCTTCTGGGAGAGGATCTACAGAGCAAACATGATCGCAGGGTCCCTCAGATGCTTAATTGATTCTAGCCTGGGTAATTAGGGACCAGTGTATTACTTTGAAGTCTTGGTCATGCTCTTCCAACCAATCTTGAACCTTTTAGCTGTGGGACATGTTGCATGGTCTTGCTAGAATATCCCATTCGCTCCACAGAAGACCATCAGCATATGAGTGTATGTGATCTGCAAGGATAAATTGATACCAAAATTGGTAGACAGCGCCTTTCACACAAATGAGCTGGTGCAGAGAATTCTTGACACGCCAATGTCCATCCATTTGATGAAGTAAAAAACATGACTTATCGGAGAAAGCAACCCTTTGTCAGTCACCAGAGGTCCAATTTTATACTTCGTATACAGCTTGGTTAGCAGAGGTGCAGTGACTAAAGGCGCCATATTCGGTAGGGTTTATTGAGCTGGTGTTTTAGACAGACGTTTGGTAGCCCAACTGGTTCATTGTGGTGATGAGCTGCTCCACTGTAGCATGTTGGTACGCCTTTGTGCGACTTCCCAGACAATTTTCACCTCTCGCATCTATAGCATGTGGCACAGTTTTTTGAATACTGCCGTCCTTGGACAGAGAACCATTTATCATCCCTTTTTACAACTCCAATAAAATCACCCCTTTAACCCAAGACAGCCTTGAGGGATAGGTGTAAAAATCAGCCTATAGCACACCTTATCTATACCTACCAAACGCCACAAAAGTAGGACGTGATCATAATAATGTAACTCGACTGTGTATCTTATTCAGACTTTCCCTAAGGATCACATATAGCCTGCTAAGAGCGAGACACACCATTGCCTAGGAGTAGGCGTAGGAGTATAAGGTTGCTGCAATTGTGTTCAAGCGCTCTCTGCTAGTATCCTTCTTCCAGAGACATTCCCCTAAGGTGAATGTGGGTTAAACATTTGTACAAGCATCTCTAAACAGAGTGAAGGAGGATTTATTATTAGGAGTCCTATTTATAAAAAAAAATAAAAAATGTTTTTTTAAAAAAACTCCTCTAGTTGTATTCTTGGCACAGTGGTACAAGTCTTCCAAGTGGTTAGACAATCACTGGGTCTGGTCTCCTTAAGCCATGTGCAATCTGTATTGTTGAAAGACTCCACTGAATAGGAGCAAAGGGCATGCCATTGGTGGAGTCATCAGGGCTGAATTAAGAATAGAGCACCCATCTGGAAATGATAACAGCACAGGGCTCCTCATTGCCTCTGAGAGCTCAATATTCAGATTTGGTCTCCAACATTTCCTTCCTTGCAGAAAAGGAGGCTCTAGAAGGATCCATATAGAATGCTGATGCAGCATATATAAACATCCAATCAAAAAGGTCCAGTCAATTCTCTATATGGTAGAGAAGTAGATGGTTAATCTGACTTCAGTACACATCCTAGAATACCTGTATATTCTGGCCAACAGTTTAAGCAGAGGCTTAAACAGCATTAGGTGAGCGGTCCTTTTTTCAAGACATCTTTGAACAGATAAAGATGGGAAGTACCACAGGTGGCTCTTATGGCATCTGGGACCACCACCAAAGTGGTAAATTTCTGCTCCCTCTACAGAAAAAACAAAAAACAGTCCTCTAGCTGTGGGTTGCATTACAATTCCATGGAAATTCCCTCTGGTGTCCACTTCTAATATATCAAAGGGTGTTTTTTAAAGCCTTAAAATATCAGGCCTCCCCGATTGACATAATTCCACTGTTGCCCAAGATAGCATATTTCTCTCAGTTGAGACGTCACAGACAGTATAGGGTACTCCCCCTCCGGCACAATCTGGTTTCACAGGGCAGTCTTAAGTTTTCAACCCTCGACAGCATAAAACAAACAGCATGGAGGTTCAACAGGACCTTATCGACATCCCAGAGTCTGAAGCAGAAGTGCATCGAGTACAAAATACACTTTACCCTCTTGAGGATAAACTCTAGATCATTGAAGGTAGAACATTATCTACACCTTAGAGCCTTGAAGGCCCAATGGCTGTCCCTCCACAAGCAAGACCTGGTGTCATAGGACAGCCTTGTGTACCAAACTCCCCAGAATAATTTTAGGAAAAAAATAAATAATAGAGGTTGCAATAATTGAGATCTTTGGCTTTGTCTAAATGATTATTTAATACTCAAAAACAAGCCAGGGGTTCATCCACAAATGTCATCTATCGCCACATTATTATCAAAGTCTCATTAATAATATATGTCTTAGCTCTTCCACATTGAAGGTCCAGGTCGCGGCACCATCCTCCTCCTCTGTAGGTACATTAATGTATTGACCATCTGGTAAAGATATGTGCAAGAGCGGTCTTCAGGTTGAGACCGCAGAGGTTACACCTAGTGTAATCATGGGATCTTCTTTAAGTCTTAAAGGGTTCTCCGGGAAAAGAAAAAAAAACTAATTACATAAACTATGTCATAGTGAAGAAAATTCCTAAATAACATAAAAAAAAAAAAAAAAAAAAAAAGAAGAGTCTGCCAGATTTGTCTAGGGGACAATTATTATAGAACAAAATGGCCGTCTGGTTCCTTCCTCAGCAGAAACCTGTCCTACAGAAAACAGGACAGACCGAGTTACTTTCTGGTTAGGCTGACTGATAAAATGGAGCTGAACTGACAGACTTGTGGTATGAGGGACGGCTCTGCAGAGTAGAAAGGAGACTCAGGGCTGTACACACAGATATATATTTGCTGTGGATATAGTATATAGAATCTATAGCTCAGCTGGAGGAATAAGCCTGTTGTGGGACATGTAGTTTTCATACAACGCGCCTAGCAACTGTAGCTCTGCCCACTAGTCCAGTGAGGAGAAAGATCTAACATGGCAAGTGATAACAGCGCTTGTAAGTAGTTCACATGCTAGATTGTGACAGATAGTTACTGATTATCTCTATTATAACTGCACTATATGTTCTTTATTTTTGATTTCTCACACAACCCCTTTAAGGAAACTATCGGAGCCCCCTTCAAGACTTTGAAAGCTTGCTTTTTTCAATACCTATACTACTCCCAGAAATTTCAGTTGAAATTTTTGGAAAAACGTCAAAATTTCACTCTACAATATTTTATCTTGAAAGTTGGCCATTTAAGTCATAGCATACAATGTTTATTTTCTCATCTCAAACAATGTCATGAAACCAAGCCAACAACAGTGGAGGGTACATATCATCAAAAATGTCAATGTCTCCATAACGTGTCATGTGGCCTTGAGCATCAATTACAGCTTGACGACGACGTCTCATGTTGTTCACAAGTGGAGTTATTGACTGCTGAGGCATGGCATCCTGCTCTTGAGGGGCGCCCCTCTGGTCATTGAGATTCAGGGGTATAGAGTTACAAGCTTTTACACAAAGTGATTCCACAGATTTTCAAGGGGGTTCAGGTCTGGAGAAAGTGCAGGTCACTCCATTTGAGGTTCCCCAGTCTCTAACAGCCATTCCCTAATGATGTGACCTTGATGAGCTGGAGCATTGTCATCTATGAAGATGAAATTAGCCCTGTGTTGTTCATGCAGAGGCATTAATGATGTTATTCAAGTAGTAGAGGCTTGTCACTGTACCATTCACAAAGTGTAGGGCAGTTCTGTATTGACTAGACACACCTGCCCACACTGTAATGCCACCACCAAAGGCTCATTTGGTGACAACAGTGGCTGATGCATAGCACTATCCTTCAGGTCTCCAGCATCATTGGCAGCCATCATTTCTGCTCAAAATGAATGGACTTTTATCACTAAACAGCACTTAGGACCTCGTCCAGCGTAGATACTCCCTGGCCCATGCAAGAAGATGATGTCTGTGCCTGGTGGTGTGGTCATGTCCTCTAGCTCGCAGACCACACGGATTTAAACGGTTATGAATGGTCTGACACGACACTTGGTTGCCTCTCAGCTCCCTTAAACGTGCCTGGAGTTGTGTGGCATTCATCATCTGGTTCCACAGGGCATTGATTACAATGAAGCGATCATCAGTGTGTGATGTAGCCAAAGGACGTCCACCTCTTTGCCTTTCTGTGGTTCTTCCAGTCTCCGCATCTCTGATAGAACCTGCTGATGACTCTCTGTGACAAGCTAAGCTCAGTGGCCACTTCCACCTGAGAGCTTCTGTTTGAAGCCTCACAATGGCGAGGTACTGTTGATCAATTGTAAGGTGTTGTCTTGGTCACATGATGTCAAAATAGGAATAGCATGATGAGGACGACGGATTAAATCCCAATTCAAATTGATCCCCTAAATGTATTGGGCGATTCAGTGATTAAACAACTGTTGTGAATTTTGCCATTAAGCTCCTTGTTAGAGATCAGCAAGTTGTGCTAAAGTGCTGAAACACTGAACAGTTGGACATGTGCATTCTAAAAGTTGAGATGATTTTTTTTTTTTTTTAAATTAACACACAACAACCACCACCAAGAACTTGTACGTTCATTCCGAAATTTCAAACAAAATCCAAATATCCCTAACTTTTTGTGAGTAGTGTATCTTGGAAAGTTGCTTTTCTGCTGGCAATGACCTTTGCTGTTGGAGAGCTGCAAGCTTTTGGATCACCAACTGATGTATAGTAGTTCTTTGACAAAGTACTCCTAAGGTTCCAGTCATTATTCAGAGCCAACGTTCAATATCATCGAACATCCACCAATAATCTCTCCTAGTGTTTAAACATCATCATTAATAAAGATGATTGACAACATTTTACTAATCTTTTCCAGGTCTAGAAGGTGTTAAACCTCTAGATCCCATTAGATTACAGCTATATCATATGCCTATATGTTAGAAGATCTAGAGTTGACCTTTATCCTCAGGGTTCATAGCACAAAGGCACAGTCTACTACTGTAGCTAAAAGGGCATTGATCTCCATTAAACAAGCTGTTGTAGTGCAACTTCCCCGCTTCATCAAATACCTTCATAAGATATTAAAGAATCTTTGAGAGACCCTCAGAGAATGCTTCATTACGTTGATTCTGAGATGAGTGGAAGATGTCCCCACGTAGAGGACTATTTCTACATTCCCATCATTGTGCCGACAGAGACATAAGGGAATCTTGTGATTAAGAACTTAGATCTGTTTTTGATTAGTATTGTCAGCATCACAAGGCTCCCTCTCCTTTTAGACCGTCTAAACTGAAACAAGGGTGGTGGATAATGGGGGATAATTTAATGTATTCTACTTCTTTGAAATGCCATCCATCAGATCCGCAGGATGGAGAAATTCCCGTTATTATGGCGCTGACAGGATTAAGGGAAAACAGATTTAGATTCCACATCACAATCTTATTTTTGGTCCCCCTAGGGTACTTGTCCACTAGGGGACACAATCACTGGTACACTGTTCTGCAATACTAATGTAGCACAGCACAGCATGCAATTACAGCTCTCCTACTACTGGGTAATAGTAGGGTGTAACAGGAGCAGTAGGATGGCACCCAGCTACTATGACAACAGGGTGCACCCCGCAATCACAAGGCAAATGGGCCTATTGGGAGGTGGAAGCAGGTACCCTCAAATGCTTTACTATATAGAAGCTACAGTCCCATTCATTGCAGCATCTTGGTAGTTAAATGGCAATATTAAAAGTCATTGCTCGGTCTGGGAGATGAATGCAGGTACTAGCGCTTGCCGAGTACAAAGTGTGCTCAGCTCCTGTGCGTCAAAGGTCAGGAAGGCAGTAAAGTGAGGGTTGCTTCTCTCATGAAGCAGACACCCTTCATTATAGGAGATCTGTGTATGATCAGCAGGAGATTTTAGGGGAGTTCACACAGCATTCTTGCGGCGCGCATTTTTTTTATTCACCGTTTTGTCAAGTTTTTTTTGTTCTTTTTTTTTTTAAATCACAATGCCCCATCTGTCACAGTTTGGATTTGTTCTATCTTTATTTACTTGACAGCGTTTCCTAGATTGTTTCTACATGAAGTAAAATCTGGAGTTATCACTTAACATTTGTGATTATACTGTAGCTCTTCAGGGGCAACATGAAGATCTGCACCTAAGGATATTTAGAAAGGTTTGCCAAACAAGTTTTACTAAATGATACAGTACCCGTTTCCTTTTTTTTTTTCTCATCTTCCAAAGATTTTGCTGTATTCTCATTTGACTTAATCTGAAAGCAAATAAATAGGAAACAAAATAAATCATCCTTTAACGCATTGTTCCTGAAATTGTACTTTACCACATTGATTAGTTTTAAACATATAAGCAAAGGTTAATGAAGAAGATTACCAAAACACTGCTGTTCTGATTTTGCTTATTTTCAGAACCGAGTAGACCTGATCTCCTGTTTGTGTACACAAATTTCTTTAGGTTACCGACCACCTCTCTGTGCTCTAGCAGCCCTGGGAGTTTTCGGTGACGGCACTCCCTGCTGTGTTTTATCAGCAACACAGGAGCTTGTTCATGTTTCTTACTGACAAACAAATCTTTTAGAGCTCCGTAGCTTTGTGCACTGCTGCTAAAACCCCTCCATCACCAGTGTCTCTAACAGAATCAGCTAGGAATACCAGAGCTGATATGTCAATCACTGCTATAGAAACACCCACAGCCTGAACAGGAAGTGAGAACCTGAAGGTGTCTGAAGAGCAGATTATGAAACAGCATGGTGAGAACACCGCTTGAAGGCTCTGTTCACATTTTGTAGTTTCCATGTAAATGCAGTGTAGACCCACACACAATTTACACTGCTCAAAAAAATAAAAGGGAACACTAAAATTCCAGTCGGCGTATCATAGCCCTCCATAGACACCAGAGCCATATGCCTCTATGGTGTCTCTCATGCAGGCCCCGGATGGTGAATACTGAGCATCTCTCTCAGTACATGGCAATCTCTTAGTCCCCTGATGACACCGGAATAAGGTAGAAACATGTCAGGATAACTGTGGTACTGATACCCATTATGTATAACTCATTATAGGGTATAATAGGGGCTTTTGTTTGGTAGGGTAAGGTTCCTGATATAGGGTCGCTCTTTTTTCAGGGTGAGTGCCCTATTTTAGATAGGTAGGGTGGTGGTAGTTGTATAGGGATGGAATAGGGATAGTATCAGTATCCCGATGCCACTATCAGCATTACCTACGATTTGTATTTTTATTTGGGTCATTATTTTTCATTTTTTACTTTTATCTTGAGTATAATAAATGTTATGTGTTAAATATACACTCTCCTATGTCTGTCTTCTGCTCACTAAAATTCCACAAACTAGATCTTAATGAATTAAATACTCCAGTTGCAATTCTTTATTCATTACATAGTAGAATGCGAGGAGAACAACAAAACATAAAAATGATCAATGAAAATCACAATTCATATTCCATGGAGGTCTGGATTTGGAATGAGACTCTAAATCAAAGTGGTAAGGGTGCTTTCACACGGCGCGTTTTTGATGCGTTTTTTTTTTTTTTAGTAAGGCAAAGCAATTAATGATTTACATTTCTGCACAAAAAAACCATAAAAAAAGCACCGTGTGCAAGCACCCTAAATCAAATTTCAGGCTGATCCAACTTCAGTGGAAATGCCTCAAGACAGGGAAATGAGGCTCAGTAGTGTGCGTGGTATCCACATGCCTGCATGACCTCCCTACAACACCTGGGCCTGCTCCTGATGAGGCGGTGGATGTTCCTCTGAGTGATCTCCTCCCAGACCTGGATTAAAGCATCAGTCAACTCCTGGACTCTGTGGTACAACGTGGCGTTGGTGGATGGAACGAGACATGATGTCCTAGATGTTCTCGGTTGGATCCAGGTCTGGGGAATAGGCAGGCCAGACCAGAGCATCAAAGCCTTCATCATGCAGGAACAGCTGACACACATAAACCACAATAGGCCGAGCATGGTCATGCATCTGAAGGAACCCAATGCCCACTGCCCCTGCATATGGTCTCACAAAGAGTATCTCACCCCTGTACCTAATGGCAGTCAGGGTACCTCTGGCTAGCACATGTGCGGCCCTCGAAAGACATGCCTCCCCACACCATTACTGACCCACTGCCAAACCGGTCATGCTGGAGGATGTTGCAGGAAGCAGAACATTCTCCACGGTGTCTCCAGACTCTGTCACACATGCTCAGTGTGAACCTGCTCTCATCTGTGAAGAGCACAGGGCGGCAGTTTCGAATCTGCCAATCTTGGTGTTCTCAAGCAAATGGCAATCGCCTTGCACAGATATTAGCGTTCCTGGTGGATGTCATTTTGCACAGCTCTGGCACTGCTCCTCTTTGCACAAAGAGGTAGCGGTCCTGCTGCTGGGTGGATCCCTTCTACTGCCCCCTCCACGGTTTCTGGTGTACTATCCTGTTTCCTGCATATCTACTGTACTTCATTATCTGGACACTGTGCTGACGGACACAGCTAACGTTCTTCCTATAGCTCGCATTGATGTGCCATCCTGGATGAGCTGCACTACCTTGGCAACTTCTATGATAAAATGCATGTGACCAAAACAGCCAAAAAGCATGAGAATAGAGAAATGGTCTGTGGTTACCACCTGCAGAACCACTTCTTATAGGGTTGTCTTGCTAATTGCCTATCATTACTACCTGTCTTTTATATTTGAACAACAGCAGGAGAAATTGATTCACAACCAGTGATTTCACAGGTTGATTTCACAGAAGTGTGTGATTGACTTGGACTTACATTGTGTTAACGACCACCCGTCTTTTGACGTCGGGCATTTCAGGTTGTTCGTCTACAGCGACGTCTTTTCGCATCGCTGCAGACTCTGGAGTGTGCAGCTCCAGCTGCTGCAGCAGCGCTGAGATCGGGGCTGTACTAAACAGCCCTGATCCCAGCACAGCTCCTGCAAGTGCTGGGGAGCAGGGGAAACCTCCGCCCCCCCCGATGCTTTAACCCTTTGATTGCCGCAGATCGTCAAAAAAAGGGTTTCCCTGCTCTGTCGGGTGATTGGGACACCCGTTGACCCGACAGAGCCCGGGAACTGGCTGCACAGTCAGCCCTGGGGAACTCGAGTAGCCCCAGGGCTGTCTAAGAAGCCAGTGATCAGGGCAGGCTGTGTGCTGTCCTGATCACTGCCTGTGTCAGGCTGACAGATTATAATGTATTAGCACATATGAATATGCTAATACATAAGTGGGGGGGGGGGGGGTTGGGGGAGGTAAAACAGTTAATCCTTCATGAGATTTAATAATAAAAAAAAAAAAAGTAAAAAAACTGCTTAAAAAAGAAAATAAAAGAATAAATTTTTAATAAATTGTGCATACATTACACACAAAAACCTACACATTAGGTATCCACACGACCGTAATAACGTGTAGAATTAATCTAACAAGTTAAGTATGAAATGTGAAGGGTGTAAAAAAGAATGTAAAAAAACTAAAAAAAAATGGAAAAATTTCTGCAATTATTTATAAGTGAACTTAAACTATTGTTTCTAATAAAATGAGGCCTCATAAAACTGCGTCACTGAAAAATAAAAAAGTTACAACTGTTGAAACACAAGGAGGCAAAAACTAAAAATACGTTCTAGTCATTAACTACTTTTCAGGCGTTTGGCTTAAGGGGTTAAGAGAAGTGTATGAACAGGTCTGGTGTATTGACGGTTAAAATAGCCCCACATGTATGTTATTTTTCCCGTTCAACTCTGGCTTATAAAAGAGGGGTTTAAGAATATAAGATAAAAGGGGTTGCTGAGAGGAGACCCTGGTGACTGAGGATAAGTGGATGCATTGTATATAAAGTAGTCAGGTGACTTTAATTATGTCTAGGCATGGGATTTGAACTCCTAACAAGAAAAATCTAAGCTTTGACAGATATGAAAGACTAAATATTCAGAACACACTGACTTTCAAACTTATTTACATTTAGCTCTTGGAATGAAGAAAACAAAAAAACACACACAAGAGAAAGAAAGGTTCAAGAAGTGTATATTACACAGCACGATAACCTGTTGCATGTGGTTTTGGCATTTTGATACAGTTTTTCCAATCAACAACAATTGGGCAAAGTGTAGTGTTGAAAACTTGCCTCACCCCCTACCCATGTAGTACGTGACATCTTTCCATAGAAACTGTTTCAGGAACATTTCCAAAAAAATCAAAAGCCACCTGTAATTCCCCAATTCATTCCCCTCAATCAAGCGCAGAAGCTCTGGCGTTTCATTGTCAGACTTTGTTTCCCAGCAGCCAAGCGCTGTCCTGACAACACTGCTCTGGCTACAGCAGATCATTGCTGGTGGCTCGTAAAGAGCGACAGGAACCATTGACTGACAGTTTTCTGATCCAATGATATTTGTTAATGAAGTGATTGACGTAATCAAGAACCTATTGTCAGGGCTGGGCAGCGCTCCGCTTGCAGGGAGGAAGAGTCTGCAGCAGCTGATCAGCAACCCCACCCTGATAGACAGTCTGCTAGGAGCTGTGCGAGTGACAGAGGTCCAGCCACTACGGACAGGGGGCGTGTCGCAACAGCCAATGGGAGGACCCGGAGGCCACTCCAATCAGCTACAGGGGCGGTGTCTGGGGATTACATTTAAACTCCCTGCTAGCTGAGTGTTGCGCCTGCGATATTCTCCTGGCTGCCTTGCTACTTGTGTTATTGTTTATGGTCTGCTTACCTGTGTACTCGACCTCGGTCTGTTCTCCTGACCCCGGCTTGTTTTCTGATTTTGTACCTCGCTCCCGTTTGGCTTTTGACCCCGGCTTGTTTACGTTTATCCCTCTGGTTCTGATTTATGGCTTTGGCGTTCCCATTTTGGTATTGACACGGACTGTCTGACTATTCTTCCTTCTGACGGCCCCAGCACTTTAGCAGCGCAGGGACTGTCCCCCAGTTGCCTTCTGCCGCCTAGGGCAGCACGTCAAGTAGGTAGGGACAGTGGGCTGGGTTCCAGTCAGGGCTCAATGTACCCCCCTTGACGTGACACCTATTGGGACATATTTTGTGTTATAAATGAGATGTGAGAAAAAAGTTTTATATTACCTCTGATGAAGCGCGAAACGCGTTAGATCTATGTATGTTTTTAATCCGTTTAGGATAACATCCTGTTTTAGAAATAAAATTCAGAAGTTTTCTATATACTAGCCTTCATCATTCGCATTTACTAATAATCCACTTGCGCCGGTTCGCTAATTTTTGTGTTTGTTGCATGGGAACCATTCAAAGCAACGGCACTGGATTGGCAGGGGACTGCAGATGGAAGTATTCTCCTTCTCAACCCCTCCAACAACTAGTCACCCCCTGTAAGATACAGAACGGGCCAACATCGTGTGCATTCCAATGGTGCAATAACCCCTGTTGCCCTTATATGGTTTATTCACGTGCAGCACAAATCACTTTGGATTTTTGTTGTGAATTCCATAGCAGACTGTTTCAATAGAAAAGTCTATTGTGTGAACATACCTTTAGAGTATATTCACATACAAGCCAATTTGTTGCTGAAATTGTCCAAATTATCTGAATGGGGTGTATAGAAATTCACACACATTAAACTCATCCATGGAGATGAATGGAACAGATTTGCAGTGCATAAATCACAAAGGAAATCAATCCCCTTTTATTTATCCTAATTAAAACAAGATATCAATTCATATTTTGAGACTTATTTTCTGATTGTTCATTTCTAAATTTTGTTGTCTGTATATCATTATGGGGGCAGCCATGTCACCAGAACAGCATTTAGAGAGATGCTTTACAGTAGCTACATGGACATAGGAGCCTGTGAACAGGAGCAAACCCATTGACTTCTGAGAGAGAGGCATAATTTGTGACCTGGGAAAAAGTCAGCGTGCAGGGAGGGGAACAGGGTGAGCTGTGACCTATTGTGAAGGTGGTTGGGACCACAGTCACCAAGAAAACCATTGGTAACACTTTACGCCGTAATGGTTTAAAATCCTGCAGTGCTCGCAAGGTCCCCCTGCTCAAGAAGGCACATGTGCAGGCCCATCTGAAGTTTGCCAATGAACACCTGGATGATTCATAGAAGGTGCTGTGGTCAGATGAGACAAAAATTTAGCTTTTTGGCATTAATTCAACTCGCTGTGTTTAGAGGTAGAGAAATGCTGTCTATGACCCAAAGAACACCATCCCCACTGTCAATAATGGAGGTGGAAACATTATGTTTAGGGGGTGTTTCTCTACTGAGGGCACAGGACTATTTCACCATATCAATGGGAGAATGAATGGAGCCATGTACCATGAAATCCTGAGTGACAACCTCCTTCCCTCCACCAGGACATAAAAAATGGGTCGTGGCTGGGTCTTCCAGCAAGAAAATGACCCAAAACATACAGCCAAGGAAACAAAGGAGTGCCTCAAAAAGAAGCACATAAAGATCATGGAGTGGCCTAGCCAGTCTCCAAACCTTCATCCCATAGAAAACTTGAAGCTCCAAATTGCCAAGTGACAGCCTCAAAATATTAATGACTTAGGGATGATCTGCAAAGAGGAGTGGACCAAAATTCCTTGGGTTACGTGCGCAAACCTCATCAACTACAAATAACGTCTGACTGCCCGTGCTTGCCAACAAAGGTTTTTACCACCAAGTATTAAATCTGGTTTGCCAGAGGGATCAAAATATTTATTTCTTAATGCAGATAAATTTATACAATGTCATTTTCTGGATTTTATTTTGGATATTCTATCTCTCAATGTTAAAATTAACCTACTCTTAAAATTATAGACTGTTCATGTCTTTGTCAGTGGGCAAAGTCCAGTCCTCCTTAGCAGGCAACCGGATGCATACCTTAAGAAAAGGGGTCATTGGCTTGCAGATTCGGATGCTGGCTTACAGTGGTGGCCAAAAGTATTGGCACACCTGCAATTCTGTCAGATAATACTCAGTTTTCTTCTGAAATGATTGCAATCACAATTCTTTGGTATATTATCTTCATTTAATTGGTCTTCAATGGAAAACCACAAAAGAATTGTCATAAGCCAATTGGATATAATTCCACACCAAACATAAAAAAGGGGGTGGACAAAAGTATTGGCACTGTTTGAAAAATCATGTGATGCTTCTCTTAAGTTGTGTAATTAACAACACCTGTAACTTACTGTGGCACCTAACAGGTGTTGGCAATAACTAAATCACACTTGCAGCCATGTTGACATGGATTAAGTTGACTCAACCTCTGTCCTGTGTCCTTGTGTGTACCACATTGAGCATGGAGAAAGAAAGAAGACCAAAGAACTGTCTGAGGACTTGAGAATCCAAATTGTGAGGAAGCCTGAGCATCTCAAGGCTACAAGTCCATCTCCAAAGACCTGAAATGTCCTGTGTCTTACCGTGCGCAGTGTCATCCAGAAGTGTAAAGCCATGGCACTGTGGCTAACTCCTAGATGTAAAGCCATGGCATGTGGCTAACCTCCTAGATGTAAAGCCCATGGCACTGTAGCTAACCCCCCCTAGATGTAAAGCCCATGGCACTGTGGCTAACCTCCCTAGATGTGGACGGAAAAGAAAAATTGACGAGAGATTTCAACGCAAGATTGTGCGGATGGTGGATAAAGAACCTCGACTAACATCCAAACAAGTTCAAGCTGCCCTGCAGTCTGAGGGTACAACAGTGTCAACCCGTACTATCAGTCGGCGTCTGAATGAAAATTGATTGTACTCAGGAAGACCCCACTTCTTACCCCGAGACATAAAAAAGCCAGGCTGGAGTTTGCCCAAACTTACCTGAGAAAGCCTAAAACATTTTGGAAGAATGTTCTCTGGTCAGATGAGACAAAAGTAGAGCTTTTTGGGAAAAGGCATCAGAGTTTACAGGAAAAAAAAGAGGCATTCAAAGAAAAGAACACGGTCCCTACAGTCAAACATGGCGGAGGTTCCCTGATGTTTGGGGTTGCTTTGCTGCTCTGGCACTGGACTGCTTGACCGTGTGCATGGCTTTATGAAGTATGAAGATACAAACAAATTTTACAGCATAATGTAGTGCACAGTGTGATAAAGTTGGGTCTCCCTTAGAGGTCATGTGTCTTCCAGCAGGACAATGACCCAAAACACACTTCAAAAAGCATAGAAAATGGTATGAGAGAAAGCACTGGAAACTTCTAATGTGTCTGCAATGAGTCCAGACCTGTTTCCATTAGAACACCTGTGGAGAGATCTCAAAATGGCAGTTTGGAGAAGGCACACTTCAAATTTCAGGGACTTGGAGCAGTTTGCCAAAGAAGAATGGGCTAAAATTCCAGCAGAGCATTGTAAGAAACTCATTGATGGTTACCGGAAGCGGTTGTTCGCAGTTATTTTGGTTAAAGGTTTTGCTACCAAGTATTAGGCTGAGGGTGCCAATACTTTTGTCCGGCATATTTTTGGAGTTTTGAGTGAAATGATCAATGATTTGATTTTTGTCTCATTCTGTTTTGTGTTTTTTCATTGCAAGTAAAATAAATGAATCTATTAATACCAAAGAATTTGTGATTGCAATCATTTTCAGGAAGAAACTGAGTATTATCTGACAGAATTGCAGGGGTGACAATACTTTTGGCCACCACTGTAGAGATTAAGAAAGGGTGGAAACCAGTTCGCCAGCATTCAATTAACGAGCTATGGAGAAATGTGGCATAATTCATAGCTTTGTTACCATTTAATATATCGCCCTCTGCACCAGATAGACTTACAGCTTATTCGAAGTGTAAGAAAAGCCACATGGACCAGTTACATGGATTGTGAGGACACATTCCATTATTCTGGGAATCTGGATTTGATGGATCCGTTTGGGCACCCCAAGATGGTTCACCATCTTCCACTGCTGGGATGAAATAGACAATAGTCCTGCCATTGTCAGCAAGATGTGCTATTCTTTCTAATTGTTTAATGGATTCTCTTCCCATATCTGGCCTTTAGAGCGAGTAGATGCAAAAAGACAAAAAGAACAGTACACAGACTTTTTTTTTTTAAATGAACCTTTATTGAAAGCTATTGTACAAAGACTGATATTTACCAAATGGAGGTCAACCTTTTCCTTGACCTCATGGTACCTTGGGGAACAACTAGGGAGCGCTTTGGAACTATTACAGTTATCATAGGGATTCTGTTTTACTGGGCATTTTACGCTTTCCGACCTTTTTGGTTTTAAGTTTATCTTAACCTGTGGGGCCAGAGAGACCGATAGTTGTCCAAGCTTTGTTCTTTCTTTTCCAATGTTTTTATTTTTTTGTTCATGTTTATTTAGTAACTACTGGCTTTATATCTGGCTCTAGACGCTTTCAAAGTGGTTGTAGACGTAAGCCCTGTCATTGTACAATCTACAAAAGCCAACAACCTATTTAATCTGACAGTCCTGTTAGTTCTATATGCACCGATTTGCTATTGTGAAAACCATAAGGAAGGTACTGGTTGTCCTGCGCCAACCTGGGAAATGCAGTTAGAATATTAGAAAATTGTGGATCATCTTAGAACTCCAGTGGTTTACACTGGTAAACGTAGGAATATTAATGTTTAAAGCTCTATCAGCCATGTGTAGATTGTTATAAGAGGACCTATGGCCGTCCCAGATATCTGTTTCAGTACATTCTTGTATTCCCCATGAAATTATGGAGAAACATTCATTTGACCTCTGCGCTGTGTGATTCTCTTAGAAATTCTTTACCAATCTGTCAGCTAAGCAATACCAATTGGAAAGGGGTGGCAGGGCTCCCTGCAGTCTGACATTGTCCAATCAGTGCTGGCAGAGCCAGTATGTGACGGACACGCTCCTTTGAAAACTGGAATGGCAACGCCCAGCTGACAGATTCAGTAATACATTTCTAGAAGGTTTAACAGAGTGAGGATCACCTGATCCAAAACACATCAGCGTGCATGTAGCTTGTATTTGTTGCCCCGCTCCGTCCATGGCATTGTATGGATCTATAGGTTTTTAATATACTACAATAAAATTTAGGATTTTTTAAAGAACTACTTTCTTGGATCGGAAGCTGGTCTCCATTTTCTAAACTACATTTGGTCTGCTACAAGAACAGGGCTGTCATCACGGGTGAGCGGATTAATGACTGTCTCTTTTGTTATAACTGAAGATACCCCAGAATTGTTTTATTACAGGGACACAAGGATTTACTAAATCAGGATATCACAGGTCCTCTTTAATGTGGTCTGACAGGCTTCATTTAATAGAAAGAAAAATCCACCAGAATGCATTTGCCTGTCCAATGCTTTTATTTTTCCAAGAAACAAACGTTAACAAATTATACCACCAAGTATATACAGTGCCTTGCGAAAGTATTCGGCCCCCTTGAACTTTTCAACCTTTTGCCACATTTCAGGCTTCAAACAAAGATATAAAAATTTTAATTTTTTTGTGGAGAATTAACAAGTGGGACACAATTGTGAAGTGGAACAAAATTTATTGGATATTTTAAACTTTTGTAAAAACTAAAAAACTGAAAAGTGGGGCGTGCACAATTATTCAGCCCCCTTAAGTTAATACTTTGTAGCGCCACCTTTTGCTGCGATTACAGCTGCAAGTCACTTGGGGTATGTCTTTATCAGTTTTTCACATTGAGAGACTCTAATTCTTGCCCATTCTTCCTTGGCGCACAGCTGGAGCTCAGTGAGGTTGGATGGAGAGCGTTTGTGAACAGCTTGAGCTCAGTGGGGTTGGATGGAGAGCGTTTGTGAACAGCAGTTTTCAGCTCTTTCCACAGATTCTCGATTGGATTCAGGTCTGGACTGGGGACTTGGCCATTCTAAACACCTGGATAACGTTTTTTTGTGAACCTTTCATTGTAGATTTTGTTTTATGTTTGGGATCATTGTCTTGTTGGAAAGATAAATCTCCGTCCCAGTCTCAGGTCTTTTGCAGACCAACAGGTTTTCTTCCCGAATGGTCCTGTATTGGCTCCATCCATCTTCCCATCAATATTAACCATCTTCCCTGTCCCTGCTGAAGAAAAGCCCAAACCATGATGCTGTCCCCACCATGTGTGACAGTGGGGATGGTGGGTTCAGGGGGATGAGCTGTGTTGCATATCGTTTTGCATTGTGGCCAAAAAAGTTGGATTTTGGTTTTCATTGAGCAGAGCACCTTTTCCACATGTTTGGTGTCTCCAGGTGGCTTGTGGCAAACTTTAAACCAGACTTTTTATGGATATCTTTGAGAAATGCCTTTCTTCTTTCCACTCTTCCATAAAGGCCAGATTTGTGCAGTGTACGACTGGTTGTCCTATGGACAGACTCTCCCATCTCAGCTGTAGATCTCTGCAGTTCATCCAGAGTGATCATGGGTCTCTTGGCTGCATCTCTGATCAGTCTTCTCCTTGTTTGAAATGATAGTTTAGAGGGACGGCCGGGTCTTGGTAGATTTGCAGTGGTCCGATACTCCTTCCATTTCAATATAATCACTTGCACAGTGCTCCTTGGGACGTTTAAAGTTTGGGAAATCTTTTTTGTATCCAAATCCAGCTTTAAACTTCTCCACAACAGTATCATGGACCTGCCTGGTGTGTCCCTTGGTCTTCATGATGCGCTCTGCGCTTTAAACAGAACCCTGAGACTATCATAGAGCAGATGCATTTATATGGAGACTTGATTACACACAGGTGGATTATATTTATCATCATCAGTCATTTAGGAAAACATTGGATCATTCAGAGATCCTCACTGAACTTCTGGAGTGAGTTTGCTGCATCGAAAGTAAAGGGGCCGAATAATTTTGCACGCCCCACTTTTAATTTTTTTATTTTTGACAAAGTTTAAAATATCCAATAAACTTCGTTCCACTTCACAATTGTGTCCCACTTGTTGTTGATCCTTCACAAAAAAATAAATAAAAATTTTCTCTCTATGTTTGAAGCCTGAAATGTGGCAAAAGGTTGAAAAGTTCAAGGGGGCCGCATACGTTTACAAGGCACTGTAAAGGTGATGAATACCACTGAAAAGTACAAAAGAGTGATCTACTTACTTTTGAAAACTTGTATGCAGCAAAAATTGCCACTCCTACAGCATAAAGGGGCATAAGTGTAAATGCCATGCTGTGGCCTGACCCCGGCTTCTCTTTCTTCAGCTGTTTTTCCATCTCATCTCTTATCTGATCAAGGTTATTATTCTGTTCCGGTGTTCTTCTAGATCTATGACGATTTCCTCGGCTCTCTAGTACAAAAGTCAGAAGACGACAAAATTAGCCACTTCTCGTTAAAGGGGTTTTATCGTTACAAAGATCATGTCTCAGATTATGGGGACAGTAAAAATAAGCACTTTTGTAATTGGGTTGCATTACCTCTGTCACTTGGTTTAGCAGATATCAGCTTCGTGTAAATCTGTCTTCTATTTCTGCTGTTGCTGGGTCAGAACGCCCCCTGGTCTATTCTTGTGCCCTAGACACGCCTCCTGCACTGTGATTGGCTGGCTGACATTTCATTCAGCCTGTTGGGATATGCCCCTAGACAGGAAACGTCATGGCCACGCCCCCTGCACTGTGATTGGCTGCCTGCACACTCTGTGTTTACTCCCCTCTGCTGGCTCTATGTACATCTCAGCTCTAGGGGGGGAAGGATCTGGGCAATTACTGCCTGTTTAAAGGGCTTTTGCCAAGAGGTTGATTCACTCCCACAGGTTCAGTCCTTAAGCTTGCTACTTTGAAAGAGGGCGTTCTGTTCCTCAGATTGAATGCAAGCCCTGCCTCCTTATGACGTCATCATCTGTAGTGTATAACATGAGGATTCAACACTATGTCTGTATGAGCTGCTTGTGTAGTGCAGTGCATAGGTGATCAGCTTGGCAAGATAGAGGTTGGGAGTTCAATTCCCATCAGTTTTTTTTCTTTTATAAATTGACACATATGTAAAGATATGAAAATATGTGTAGACATCTATAATTTTTTTATATATATAATAATAATTATATATATATATATATATAACATACATATACACACACACACACACACAGAAAGCTCCCCTATATAGTGTCCCATCCTCACAGTCACACCAAGCACTTCCAACATGTGTGATCCACTGCATATACTCTCGGGGATGAGACATGATATAGGGGAGCTCTGCATGTGTATATATAAATCATTATAGAGATTGACATATATATTTTAGGTCTCTCTACATATGTGTAGAATTTAGAGGGGGGGGCGGGAAATATACCCTGTGAGGGACTAGAACTCCAACCCCTTCGTTGTAAACCAACACTCTACGTTACACCATCAGCCCAATGTCAGTTACAGGTTGAGCAGGTTCTTCACTCAATGCTGATTTGCTTCTCCCCCCACTGTTTTCACTCATATCACTGACAGTAAGCAGAGATCTTTACTTGAAGCTGACATTTGGCCTTGTAGTTGAGTAAAGGTCTCTGCCTGTTGTCAGTACAATTTGGTTGAATACCACTAGAACAGAAGTTAAAGCTGCTGGCTTTCAGTGTGTAAACTAAGATATAATAGGTGCTTGCTGCAGTTTGTGGAGCCTCAAGGCTGCAGACATAAGCATGCAGGAGGCTACAGAGTTGTTATATCCAGACAACCCTCTGCATCCCCTGCTTCAAACAAAATGATGATGTCACAGTTCTTCAGTGAGGGGGAGCACGCCTCGTGGGAGGGGAGACACGCCTGCTGAGAGGAAGAACACGGCCCTGGATTTCAAACTCAATCTGAGAAAATTAGCAGAACAGCACGAGCAGCTCAAACGATAAATCCCCTTTAAGGCCCAGTATACCCTGCAGCCACTACCATCTCACGCTCTGAAAGAATGCTGTAGAACCATTACAACAGGATCTGCAGCACTTGTGACTTCTAGCCCTAGAATGACATCATACAGTTGGCTTCCAATACAGATAGATCCACACGTAGCTCCACTTTAGAGTCCTATTACAAATTAGATAATAGTATTATAAAGTGATTATCGGATTATCTCCCATTAACAGGAAGTGTAACCTTTTCTACTTGTGCACCAGCTACACGTGAGACTTCGATGATGAATACAATTTCAATCTTTATATAAGCTACCGTATATACTCGAGTATAAGCCGAGTTTTTCAGCCCAAAAAATGAGCTGAAAAACTCTACCTCGGCTTATACTTGAGTCACTCTCGGCGCTCGGGCGCTGCGATGACCCGAGTGCCGACAGGGACGCTTCAGTTATATGCAACTCCTCAGGGAGCGCATATAACTGAAGGCCGAGTGAGCGCACAGTGTCCGGGCGCTGCGCTGGCCCGGGCACTGTCCGCAGATCCCTTCACCTATATGCGACTCCTCCGGAGCGCATATAAGTGAAGGGATACCACTGCGGGGCACAGAGCGAGCGCTCCGTGCTCCGCAGTGGCCTCCGGGCGGCCGCAGAAAGGCGGCTGCCCGCAGTTTCCGGCACAGGCAGCGTGTGTCATCACGCTGCGTGCGCGGCCTGATGACGTCACCGCCTGTGCCAAGAAGATGCAGGACAGCTCGCGGGACGCCGGACAGCGAGGAGGCGGAGCGGCGAGGGACACAGGGCAGCGGGGAGCCAGGTAAGTGATTTTTTTAAACTCCCTATGCCTGCCCACAGCCGGCCCTATGCCTGCCCACAGCCGGCCCTATACCTGCCCTATACTTGCCTATGGGGTCATATACCTGCCTATACCTGCATATAGGGCCATATATCCGCCTATAATTGCCTATGGGGGACATTAAACTGCCTATGTAATTTTATTGGTATCCATTTTTATTTTTAAAATTTACCAGTAGCCGCTGCATTTTCTACCCTAGGCTTATACTCGAGTCAATAAGTTTTCCCGTTTTTTGGGGCAAAAGTAGGTGCCTCGGCTTATACTCGGGTCGGCTTATACTCGAGTATATATGGTATATTCAAAAATATGGACATGATTTTTAAATACAGCAATAAAGATTGAAGTTGTAGTCTTCATTGGATTTTTACATGTAGCTAGTGCACTCGTTTTCTCTATTGGTTGGATTTATGGGCTACATTCACACCACGCTCTGTTTGGATCATGGCAGGTTAATCAGAGTGAGCGGGTCTTTTTTTATATTTTCTACTTGTGCATTGCAGGTGCAGCTATAAAGGCTGACAAGCAGTGCAACAGTCACTTAAATGATCATTGACAATACAGACACTAGAAATGGGAATTGACACTGGTTATGTTCAGCTATTGGGAATATCATATTTGAAATGAGGACTCTATAGAGATTGTGGTATGTAACCGTGGATCACTCTGTCGAAGTAAAAAAGTTGCTCTATTTCTGCACACAAAGAGGTTGCATAGCAGAGGAGAATTGGGGCCAAGATGTGGGAGGGGGGGGGGGGGAACCACCACAAAAAGTTATTCTTCCCTACCTGCGCCCTGCCACAGCCACTCTGGAGCTGATCATCTTCACTTCTGGGTTCTAGACCAAACACAAGACAGGCTCCCTCTTCACTGTCCGTGAGTAGGGCACAAGGGTCTCCAATTTGTTGGGACGAGCACCAAGAAGTGCAAAGGAACAGATCCCGGGGAGCTCCAGAGTGGCAGTGGTGGGGGACAGGTAGGTAAGGAGAACTTTATTTCTTCCCCACAGTCTGGCCCCATTTAGGATTAAAGGGGTGTTCCAAGACCTATTTATGCTTGTTTGTCCATCGGGGCATGAGTAAAAATAGAAGATAAGACTCCTACTTACCTCCCGGACTCTCTTGTTGTCTCGGCAGCCGGTCCATTCATCCTGACTGTAAGTAGTGACTGTTCATGTGACAGGTTCAGCCAATCATAGGCCACAACATCATACGCAGGTGACTTCTCTGGCCTGTAATTGGCTGGAGCTGTCAAGTAAACGATGAACGTTCACTGCTTAATTCCTGGTTGAACGGACCGGCAGGCGGGAGTGAACGGGAATGTCATCTTCTATTTTCACTCATACCTCGACGGACAAATGAGCAATGTTAGGAACACCCCTTTAAATTTCCTCCACAGGACAACTCCTTTAAAACTGATATGAGGGGAAAAAACACAAAAATAAATGAACTTCTAAATAGACTTATCATATAGTTATACTGTGGGAATCCACGGCACACCTAAAACAAGATTTAAAATGGATTCAAGAAAAAGAGCTTTATTTATGGTGTAGGCTCAATATATATGTGGTGAGACAACTTAGTTAAAGGGTGGGGGAGGGAAACAAAGGAAGGTCCATTTCACGATTAGTAGTCGTCTGGTACTCTTGCCTTGACTCATATAGGTGTAATCCGCTGTATCCATATAACGAAAAGAAGATCTGGTTTCTTCTAATTCTTTCATCCACGTCGTGGAGAAGAGATATGGAGTTTCGCTAAAGTTCCCTATGAGAATGTAGATTATAGCGGTGACCTTGGCTTGTAAGGCGAGGGTCCTTGGTGCGATGGTGTCATAAGTGGTGGGAATCTCAATGAACTCGTAATGGTTCTCTGCTCAGAGTGTCCTCTATGGCAGCCAACGTCCCGGTTCAACGGAACCTTTATCAGGTGCGCATGCTGAGGTGAGTGGGACTGGTGTCTGGAGCAGAGAAAGACCCTCACCTTATAAGCCAAGGTCACCCCTAAAATCTACGCTCTCATCAGAACTTCGTATTTCTTCTCCACAATGTGGATAAAAGAAAGACCAGATCTTCGTCTCATATGGATACAGTGGATTACACCTAGACGAATCAAGGCAAGAGTACCAGACTGCTGGGCGGATTTCCTATTAAAATCTACGGGGACGGTTGCTAGTCGGTTTTAAGATGGTTTCCAAATCCGCAAACCACCTGAAAATCTGATAACCCCCCCCTCCCATGCCATGTGGACTTGGCCTTTTCCTAAATACGTTTCAAAATAGGCGTCTAGTCAGACTTTGTTTTAAAGCAGATTTTGAAGAGTAAATCTTCTAAATACGCTGTGTGAACATACACTAAGGGCCACATGTATGAAATGGTTTTGGTCTAAAACTCACTTTTTTCCCCCCATAGGTTTAGCCCACTACTGACATGGCAATACCAACTGTCATGTGACCGCTGCAGACAATTGGAGGCCAATGTCCCACTCGGCTGCAGTCAAAACAACAAAAAGGTTGGGGTGTGGACCAACAGATACATCAATGTAACAAACGGCAGGACAGAGGCAAGATGTTTTTTTCTCATTTATAGGCTCTGCTCCATGTAACCAGTTAAAAAAAGGGGGGTGGACAACCCCTTTAACAAGCCTGTCGCTGCTCCACAGATCGTCCTTTCTTGGACCTCTTTTGGTTAGTACTTACCACAGTATACCAGTAACACCGCTGTCATTAAAGGGGTTGTCTCACTACAAGGATTGCTTTCTATGTTAAAGATTTTGCAAAAACAAGTCACTTTGCAATCTGTATCCATTAACAGTGTCCTACCTATTCTGAGATATCCCCTCTTGTACAGGCCGCATCAGCTCCTCAGGTTACTATAGCTACAGACCTGTTTGATTACTTCGTATCAATGGGAGAATGGGTGGAGCCATGGACCATAAAATCCTGAGTGACAACCTCCTTCCCTCCATTAGGACATTAAAAATGGGTCGTGGCTGGATCTTCCAGCAAGACAATGGCCCACAGCACACAGCCAAGGTAACAGTGACTCAAAAAGAAGCACATTAAGGTCATGGAGTGACCTGGCCAGCCTCCAGACTTTAATCCCATAGAAAAAGCGACAGCCTCAAAATCTTAGTGATTTAGAGATGATCTGCAAAGAGGAGTGGACCAAAATTCCTCCTGATATGTGCGCAAACCTCATCATCAACTATAAAAAACGTCTGACTGCTGTGCTTGCCAACAAGGGTTTTGCCACTAAGTATTCAAGGGGTTGTCTCACTACAAGGATTGCTTTTTATGTTAAAGATTTTGCAAAAACAAGTCACTTTGCAATATGTGTCCATTAACAGTGTCCTACCTATTCTGAGATATCCCCTCTTGTACAGGCTGCATCAGCTCCTCAGGTTACTATAGCTGCAGACCTGTTTGATCTCTCCTGATAGGCTGCCAGCACTGGTTGCTATAGCTGCAGACCAGGCCCCTGAATTCAAATTGAAACCAAGAAAACAGGACTGAGATAAGATAAATCAATATACCGTAGTGAGACAACCCCTTTAATTTGGCCTTTATCAACATCGCTGAGATCCTTACACTTGGTTTATCTGCTAACATCCCACCCTGCCAAGTGCCACAAGATAATCAATGTTGTGCGTCTCCCGGCAGTGGCTTTAATCTCAGCGATGTACACTACTGTTACCTGAATGGATTTCAGCCAGAATGGATTTCAGCCATCGTCGCTATAATACGTCTATAAACACATGTAATGAGATAAAAGCCTTCCATTTAGCCAAATGACTGTTCCTGAACAACAGGGATAGAGGCTAATGGCTAACCCCCGGCCACATGCCATCAATACGGCTCAGGTGGTGCAGCCAGGAAGGAATATTTCACGGTATCTACAAGGAAGACATCTGAAAAAAAGCCACCACAGCCTGCAGCAAAATAGCAATACAGAAAAAACACTAGAAAGGTCAGAAGAGAGCTGCAGAACTGGATTTACTGCACAGAACTATCTGCACGGGGCGGAGGTTCCTCTGTAGAGGAACATATTGGGGACTGCAAGCCAGACACTTATCTGACCCCATGATGCTTGTCTCAGCACTCACACCAGTGGTGGAATAACGATTTCTGGGCTACATTGTACATTTTAGATCGACTTCAGAATACAAAAGCCTCCTGTGAGACTCTGCAAAATCGCCGGAAGGCGCAGGCGGTGATCAGGACATTAAAAGCCACATGTCTGAAAACTGTCCAGGTCTAAAATTCACTTTGTTGCCAATAGCAACCAATCAGAGCGCCCCTCATTTTTATAGAGCACTACATGAAATGAGAGAGGTTGCTATGGGCAACAAAGTGAATTTTAGACCTAGACAGTTTTCATACATGTGGCCCTAAATCGCACCTTAAAAAATCCTGTCACTCCAACAGCACAGCAGTAGTGTTTACTACGTTTTATTTTGTAGATATATGTAGGATAAATAAAAACCTCAAGTGTGAGTCAACAAGATTGTGAGGTGGCGGAGGGCAGGCGCAGGGGGGTGATAACAGGGCGGCACACATGGGCAGCGGGGGAGACATCAGGGTAGCGCAAGCAGGCAGGTGGGGGAGTGACAACAGGGCGGCACACATGGACAGCAGGGGAGACACCGGGGTGGCAACGGTGCGGCGTGCATACAGGCAGCAGGAGGGGTGGCAACAGGGCGGCGCACACGCGCACCAGGAGGGGGATGCCAACGGGGCGGCGCACACGGGCGGCAGCAGCGGGGGGACAACGGGGCGGCGCACACGGGCGGCAGCAGGGGGGTGACAACGGGGCGGCGCACACGGGCGGCAGCAGCGGGGTGACAACGGGGCGGCGCACACGGGCGGCAGCAGCGGGGTGACAACGGGGCGGCGCACACGGGCCGCAGCAGGGGGGGTGACAACGGGGCGGAGCACACGGGCGGCAGCAGGGGGGGTGACAACGGGGCGGCGCACACGGCAGCAGCAGGGGGGTGACAACGGGGCGGCGCACACGGGCAGCAGCAGCGGGGTGACAACGGGCGGCGCACACGGGCAGCAGCAGGGGGGTGACAACGGGGCGGCGCACACGGGCAGCAGCAGGGGGGGTGACAACGGGGCGGCGCACACGGGCAGCAGCAGGGGGGGTGACAACGGGGCGGCGCACACGGGCAGCAGCAGGGGGGGTGACAACGGGGCGGCGCACACGGGCAGCCCGCAGGGGGGTGACAACGGGGCGGCGCACAGGGCAGCGCAGGGGGGGTGACAACGGGGCGGCGCACACGGGCAGCAGCAGGGGGTGACAACGGGGCGGCGCACACGGGCAGCAGCAGCGGGGTGACAACGGGGCGGCGCACACGGGCAGCAGCAGGGGGGTGACAACGGGGCGGCGCACACGCGCAGCAGCACCGGGGTGCCAACGGGGCGGCGCACACGGGCAGCAGCCGGGGGTGTGACAACGGGGCGGCGCACACGGGCAGCAGCAGGGGGGGTGACAACGGGGCGGCGCACACGGGCAGCAGCAGGGGGTGACAACGGGGCGGCGCACACGGGCAGCAGCAGGGGGGGGTGACAACGGGGCGGCGCACACGGGCAGCAGCAGGGGGGGGTGACAACGGGGCGGCGCCCACGGGCCGCAGCAGGGGGGTGACAACGGGGCGGCGCACACGGGGGGCAGCAGGGGGGTGACAACGGGGCGGCGCACACACGGGCAGCAGCAGGGGGGTGACAACGGGGCGCGCACCACGGCAGCAGCAGGGGGGGTGACAACGTGGCGGCGCACACGGGCAGCAGCAGGGGGGTGACAACGGGGCGGCGCACACGGGCAGCAGCAGGGGGGGTGACAACGGGGCGGCAACGGGGCGGCGCACACGGGCAGCAGCAGGGGGGGTGACAACGGGGCGGCAACGGGGCGGCGCACACGGGCAGCAGCAGGGGGTGACAACGGGGCAGCGCACACGGGCGGCAGCAGCGGGGTGACAACGGGGCGGCGCACACGGGCAGCAGCTGCGGGTGACAACGGGGCGGCAGCACACTGAATGTCCCTATAAGAGATCTGGCCCCTCCAGCAGGACACTAGGACACCACACTGATCACTCGGCTGCAGACACTCACGCCCATTACATAATCCGCTTCTTCCACCCAGTTACCTCCGGCTGAGGAGCGGCCATGGACGGGCATCCTCCTGGGGTCCTGCTTGCCAGTGTCCTTCACGACTCCTCCAAACATCCTGGGGAGCAGGAAGCAGGCACATACCGCCAGAGACAGCGCCAGCAGCAAGTGCTGAGAGCCGGAGAGCACCATGATGACTGCACCGCGTACAACTAACACTCGCTCAATGGACGGGGGTTTCCACGCCTCGCGCCTGCTCTCATTGGCTCTCCGCAGTGACGTATCCATACCCCCGGGATGTATGGACGGTGCCCGGGGGCAGCTCTACCGCGTCATACATAACTGTCCCGTTATTTCCGCAGGCGGCTCCTCTGCAGTCACCGCTGCCTGGACAGAAGTGTGAATCGTAACACAGGGACTCAGTAACATATGGCTTGAAGTGTCCTCAATTCACGTGACGCACTGGAAGCCAATCTGACTGTGCGTTCCGCCGTGGAACGCAAACACTTCCGTGTCACATGACACGTTTCCATGGTTACGGGTATCGCTCCCGGTGGCTTCCAGTTTGGGCAGTTCGTTTCTATCGGTCATTTTTTTTCTCTCTTGAGTTCGCAGGGAAATCGCTCAAGAGCAGGTGAGTGTGTGTGAACGTGGTTCTGCCAGTTGTATCACCCTAGCCAGCGTGTAAAGATAACTATTACAGCTAGGCCTAGATAAGACAGAGGTTACAGGTGGGGCATGCAGCACATACTCTATGCCAGATGTGTGTGTGTACAGAGCCATACATATACTATCGATGTAGCTTCTAGCAGGGGCGTAGCTATGGTCCCTGGTGGAAAACTTCTGCTTGGGGCCCTCCTACCGCCAGACACCGTCTGTGGACCAGTACTTTTCAACAACAGCTTCCCTACTTGAGATGATGGATGTCTGTGGTGTAGTGCACTGCAGAAAACTATTTCTATTAAAAGGAATTGTTCAATAGAAGAAAATTAATTTCATATAGGGCCAAAGAAAAACAAGTTATACAGCCAAAACGTCTGTTCCCTCTTGCACCCCCTCCCCCTCACGAAATAAAAAAAATGTTGTGGGCTGAACAGGAAAAAAATTCAATTGTGCCTTTTGTTTTATGAGTTTAGTTGTTGTTAGAGTTTAGTGACTTATCTGTATTCTGCGGGTCAATAGCTATACAAGGGCTACATTATCACTACTATATAGCAACTAATATCACCATAATGTTACTGACCAGTATACCAAGACCAATAATACCAATAACAACAATATGCAAGTACCAAGAATACCCCATATATCACTACCATATAGTGACTAATACCACTATACTGTTACTGAGCAAATCAACATACCAAGACCACTAATACCAATAGCAACAATATACAAGGACCAAAGGATACCCCAATACACTATCATATAGTGACTAATACTAATATACTGACCAAATCAATATATCAAAACCAATACCAACAATAACAATATATAAAGACCAAATAATACACCACATATCAATACCATATAGTGACTAATACCATCATAATGTTACTGAGCAAACCAGTATACCAAGATCAATAATATCAATAGCAACAATATACAAGCACCTAATAATACCACCACATCATGACCACATATCACCTCCATAAACGGGCTGAGTAATACCATCATTCTGTTACTGAATATAAACCATTACATTAAGACCACTATTACGACCATATAGTGGTATATACCAGTGTACACAGGCTGTACAGACTGTATATTACCTCCATACAGTGACCATCTAGTGTTAGATAGCAGTGTACACAGACTCTGAAGACTATGTTACCTCCATACAGTGACCATATAGTGGTAAATACTAGTGTACACAGGCTCTGCAGACTGTATACTTCCTCCGCACAGTGACCATTTAGTGATAGATACCAGTGCACACATGATCTACAGACACATAACTAATTGCAGTGCAGCTAAAAGGGTTTTGCCACAAAGTAAAATTGACGTGGAACGCTTGCAAATGAAATAACAAACATTTTCACCATTCATCATTATTATAAAAAATTCTGCACCGTTTTTGTTTTAGCTGCTCCTTTAGTGATCCATTGTTTACAGCTCGTCTCTAGGGGATATGACCAGGGCTGAGAGCGCCTCACTCCTGGTCGCACATGCTCAGAAATCACCTCACCTTTCCTCTCAGGCAGCTACTGAGTGTTCAAACCCCGGGTGCTGTCCTTCTACTCCCGTCCTCTGTTCTCCTTAGTAATAAGACAAACATTGCAAATAAATAATAAACAAGAAACCACAATGAGGATTGAGCAAAGAAAAAGAGAAAAAAATAACAAAGGTTTGGTTCCTGCAGGGATTTGTGCTGTGAAGCAAAAACATTACCTATCAGCTACTCACAATGCTTTACATAAACAGACCTTTCTTTTACTACAGAGAGGAAAGGCCTGGTGATGTCATCCTGCAGGGTCACATGATATGTAATTCAAACAAATCACACACACTTTCTTCTGAGCACACATTGCTGAAGAGCAGGATACAGGAGATATGAAATTAGATTGTGGCAAAACCCCTTTAAGGATTTACAGGTCACGTCGTTCACTTTCCTTATTCTTCTCCATCCGGCCCAGACCATCATGACGTCTTCTTCTGGCCACAACTCATTCTTGCAGAATTTACCACACTAATATTTTAGAATCCTCTTTTTCCCCAACACCTATATACTCCTACCTACCTACCGGGGGCAGGGGTGGTTACATACCTACCCACCCACTGGAGGGTTTATATAGATCTATATATAGGGGATCTATATAGAAAAGCTTGGTGACCCGCTATTCTATGATAGGAGAGTCAAATGTCTGCTGTCCAGGATGTGGAGTCACCCATCGTTCCAATATAGTCCCCAATAAGGTAGGTATATATGTCCCCCAGTAGGTTATAGGTACTGTCACGGTTCACGCCGCGGTCCCTGCTACGGACCCGTCAGCGTGCCTGTGTCTCTTGTGTCCCGGCCACTGTTGCTATATCATCTGGTGTCCCTGGCTCTGTTCACTCACCTGTCCCGGCTCCTGCTGGCAGGTCTGAGTCACCATGGCTTCCTCCAGCTTCCTGTCATCCTGTGCACACATGTGCTCCCTCTAGGGGCATGCGGCACTGCATTGTACTTAAGGAGTGACCTGTGACCTCTGGCTTCTTAAGGAGCTTCCTCCCTCAGCTTGGTGTCAGTTCGTTGGTGTTATCCAGTACAAGAGCTTGACCCCTTGGCTGCTGCATTGCTGCCGTTCGCTATAAGTTTACCTGTTGAACACCTGCCGCTGCACCTGCTGGCCTATTCCTGCTGCTTGGCCTTGCCTAGTCCACTACCTACCTGGACTGTGCCAAACGTTCTCCGGCTGTACCTGGACTGTCACCCGTTTAACGGCTACACCTGTGGTGCCCTGCTTCCGTTCCTGTACCTTCAACCCAGACCTGCACTTCGGCTATCCACTGCCTGCACTTACCATCTGTGCCCGCGGTGGGCCCAGAGGATCCGTCATACCCAGGCGTTTTCCAGCCCGCCCGGTTGGAATTCGTTACAGGTACACAGTGCCTTCAGTCTGTAGACAGGTAAATGTCTCCCATAGTCTGTAGGCAGGTATACCTCCCCCCATGTTCTGTAGGCAGGTAAATGTCCCTCATAGTCTGTATATAGAGTGCGCTGTGGAGTTCCTCAGCTCTTTTCCCATAAGCCTTTGCTTTATGCAAAACAGTCAGTGAGGTCTGATAGGCGAGTAAATCCTCACACCAACCAAGTTATTGGTTGCTCTCCTCAAGGAGAGATCTTTCCCCCTCATAGTCTGTAGGCAAGATAATCCCCTAGTCGTAGCATAAACGCCCCAATTTTTGTAGGCAGGGGGAATCAGTCCCCCCCTATTTTGTACAGTTTAAATTTTCCCCCATTTTGAGTCTGGTACAGTCCCCCATATT